>PVKN010002360.1:0-43077 GCA_004027915.1 Capromys pilorides | reverse complement strand
CAAGGGAGAAAAGGATATTTTAAAAGTTTCAGACATGGGGTATGGAACTGTAATATGTATACCATAATAAGAATACCATTTGTTGATTCTCAAAGAAATAATTAGCCAGGAATCAGACTTCTCATTCGTAACAGTACATGCTATTACGTCAGTGAAGTGACAACCACAAATGTCTGGAGAAATTTTTCAACATAGAATTCCAGGTTCAAACTGCCAATCATGCATGAGGTCATGGAAGGACATTTTAGAGAGGTAATAATTATTTTTATCTTCAATATTGCTCTTAGTCAATAGTTTTGTCTTCTGTGTTCTCTTCAGTAAGCAACTCAAAGATGTGCTGTAGTGAAATAAGGGTGAAAACAAAGAAAGGAGGGTAAGGAATTCTGGAAAACGGAGTCCAGTGCCACAACAGGATGCTAGGGAGAAAGGACATCACTGACAGACTAGAGCAAGAGCGTACTTGGAATGGAGTGCAGGGAGAATTTAAACATCATGAGAAAATGTGCAAAAACCAACTGGTACAATGTGAAAGGAAAGGTAACCAGAAACTTCCATACAAACAAAAAACTGTTCCAAAAGGCATATATATATACAATCAGATGAAATTTGCACTGAATAATATATGTATGTCATAATAATAATCTCCACTCTATTTTCAAAACTTTTAGACAAATAAACAAAGCATAAACAAATATGGTTACACTATAGTATTTAACAATTATCAAGCTGGGCACAATGGCAAATGCCTGTAATCCCAGTACGTGGAAGGCTGATGTAGGAGGATCAGTGTTAGTTCGAGACCAGCCTAGGTTACAAAGTGAGCTCAAGGTCAGCCTGCACTGCATAGTAAGACCCTGTCTCAAAAAAAGACCAAAAAAAAAAAGAAAAAAATTCCAGACATTGTCAGGCAAGAGGTAAAAAAGTGGAGGACATGACCAACATTTTCTAAAATAGGTAATTGAGATACTGTTTATCATTAAGTCAATAAAACTAAACTTGTAATAACTCACTTTTTTATTACAAGTCTTGCTCCTATATTATAAAAAATATGAAAGTTACTAAAATAAGTCATTTTAATATCCACAACATTATCCAAAGGACCTGGTTTGAGTTCACGCTCCAGCCTTTACCATCAGAATGGCTATGGGCAAGTCACTTACCCACTCCAGTTTCCTTATACTTCTTAGTTTACATACTTTTTAATAGTATACAGTTAGGGCCAGGGAGATAGCTCGGTGGTCTATGTACCTGCCTGGCAAGTGCAAGGACCTGAGTTTGATCCCCAGTACCACGTCATGCCATGGGGTACACACCTGTAATCCCAGCACTACACAGGATGAGACAGGAGGATCACTGAGTCAGAACGGCATAGTGAGATCCTGTGTCAAATAAATTTTTTTTAAAATAGTATATAGTTAACACCGTATGTAACAGCAACAACATAGAGAACTGCCCACACTGACAACTGAGTCTAGGTTTTTTTAAACCTTAGACTTCAAATAAAACTGCCCACCACACCATGTTTTATAAATCCTCTGCCTCTACTTCTCAACATACTCTTGGTCATGGGGCTGTCAGAGGTGTCCCAGAGATGGCTCCTGAAGCCAATTTTACGAGAAACCCAGAATAGGGCAATGAGGGTGAGCTGGCTAGGAAGGAGTCATGAGGTATTTCAGGCACTGACAAAGGTGTAGGCAAAGGCACAGGGAAAAGCAGCTCTTGCCTCTAGGCCTGTGGTCGTGAGCCTAGAGCTCGCATGCAGCAGAGGGCCATCATCACTAAAAGCTCTAAAAGGTTTGTGCCAACTACTCTAGGCTACAGAAGGTACACTGGAGAAGCAGAGATAATGCTGGAAAGGGATTATGAAACGCTTAGGGGGTTGTGTTAAGGGATCCTGACATCCTTCCTATGCGACATGAGCTGGCTGGGATCTCTGGCACGATGTGAACCACAAAGACAACATACCCAATTTATATGGTGAACGAATGCTACAGAGGCCTGAAATGCCTCCTGGATATTTAGTGAAAGTGCACCAAGCAGTAGAGGTAAGGTCTAATTCTGAAGACGAAAGGAACTAAGAAAAGTAAGACTCGAAGAGTGTGTGTGGGGGGCATTTAAGAAATACTGTAATCTATCAGTTTTTGAAAATGTTATGTCATGTAATTATGCAGTCCAAGCTGGTGCAGAACTTCAGGCTTTAGAAGATGCATGGATTTTCTGGGCTGGATGTCCTACAAGAGCACAGAGGTACAAGGCACAAAGTACATTTCTTTGGGACAGTGTCCACAACCTCCAAATTGTGAAAGGCACTGAGGATACAGGAAGGTTAGGTGCACTGCATGGAGGAGCTTGAGTGTGAAGCCAGTTAGCTTTGCTCAGACATCTCTTGTGGAGTCGAGAGGTTACCTGTTTGAGTAGGCCTGTACATGCAGGGGTTCACAGTCTTTCTCTTAAGCTTTCAAGATCAATTTTATCTCCCTGTGCACCAAATAACCCAAAACTATTGGTCTAAGTTGGGAGTACAGACAGATTTCATGGCTCTACTCTTTTTTTTTTTTTTTGTGGAACCAGGGATTGAACAAAGGCCTTTGCACTTGCCAGGCAAGTGCTTATTCTACTGAGCTATCTCCCCAGCCTCTCTTGGCTCTACTCTTAATGCCAAACGCTAAGTATGGCACAGAGCTCTCCAAACAGTCAAACTTTCAAGTTGCCAACTATTTCAAAAAAGACCAGCCAAAAACAGAGATGACCTAAAGCATCGGAAAACCTAGGCCAGCATCAGTAACAGAGTCACTCCTATTAGAAACTGTAAGGAAAATGGCGTATTTTGGAACAGTGTACGTGGGAAGAGGTATTATTAGTTGAGGAATGAGCCCATCTGTCTAGGTATCTACTTAGTTCACATGATCTCGACAGGTTTGGAGGTTCTGAACCTGGATACAGGTTTGTGGAAACCCAGATCCAGAATTGAAGTACTAATAGAATTGTAAACTCATACCAAAAACACTCAGTAAATTTACTTTAATACAACTTAGGTCATAAAATCCAAATACATGTTGGTAAGGGCACTTACAAATTTTGAGTCCAGAGCCGGGCATGTTGGCCCATGCCTGTAATCCCAGCACTTGGGAGGCTGAGGCAGGAGGATCAGTGTGAGTTCAAGACCAGCCTGGGCTACAAAAGTGAGCTCAAGGCCAGCCTGAACTGCATAGCAAGACCCTGTCTCAAAGAGACCCCAAAAAAGGCATCAAGTCCATCCAAGGTAGAACAAATGTCCTGCCCTGCTGAACCTCGGAACACTAAATACAGAGCTCCTTCTGCATCTTTACACACACACACACACACAGTTGGCCTTGACCACGATTCATACCTGGCTGTACACTGTAATTCCTTCCCAAGTCTTAAAAAAGAGTAAGACCTGAGGTGGACATTTTTAAAAGAATCCTAGATGACTCCAACACATAAGAAAGGTTAAAAATCACTACTACACAGTCAGTGATTCTTAAACTTAGCTTTGCATCAGAACCCTGAGTAGCTTTCTATGAAGGAAAAAATTCAGCCAATATATTACAATCACCATGAATGACTTAGTATTCACATGAAGCCAAAACATACGATCTTAACAGTCACAAACCCTCAAGAAAGACTGGAATCTTGGCTGATCAAGTCTACAGTGCTATACCCAGTCCTAACTTGTGACATTCAGAGCCTCCTGGTCATCTGGGGTGAGGCCAGGGAACAGGACACCTAATTTGTTCCTAATGTCAGCAGACACATGGTGTTATCCTGGAGTCTCTCCAGCCCTAAACTGCAGGCAGGAAGACAATAACTGCCAGGTTCAGCAAGGATGTAATTTTTTAATGCCTACCTTTGAAAGCTCATTTCTTGTATTTTTGTCTAAGTACAATGAAACTGGGGAATGAAGTTGCATGCTTTGGCAAGAAGGTGAAGGGAAAAATGAGTAGAAAATAATATTCTTCTGTCTTGTGTGTGTGAAAGTGCTATGTAAACTAGAAAACATTGATTAACGCTCCAACAGGAGAAACAATAGATGCAGGAGACCTCTGCATGACAGCAGCCCAGACTGCCTATCACCAGACTCAGCATCTGACACTGCTCTTGCTTGCTCAGACACTGCAACAGAGTGTACAAGACAGAGCCAGAAGTCAGGAAATGCAAATTCCAGTCTTAAACTTGTTCCTAGTCACACTGCCAAAGGCAAATCCCTAGATCTACCACCCCAACTTCCTCACCTTAATGAGAATGCAGATCCCTTCCTCAGGCTCCCCACAGGCCTGGATGGGGATCACAGCTACAGCAAGCAGCAGGTCTTGTGTTACCTGGCCTTAGACGATGCACCCAAGGAAATGAGAAAACGCTTCTGTGTTGTTGTGAAGATGAAGGTAAAGATCGAAGGGAAAGCAAGAGATGCCAGGTATCGACTTTCTATATGTGAGCATACATTACATGAAAGTTCTACATAAATAGAAAGCGACATTGCAGGGCTATCTATTGCATAGTTTTCTTTTTTGTGTGTGGTACCGGGGATTGAACTCAGGACCTTGCACTTGCCAGGCAGACATTTATTCTACTGAGCTGTTTCCCCAGCCTCCCATTGCATAGTTTTATAATTCATTTTTCTAAGAGTAAAGGCTCACTGGTAAATAAAATTACTTAGCCAGTTTTGTCCTTGTCAAAGCTATCGCTCCCAACACCCCTGAACTGCTCACAAGACAAACTAAGACCTGAGGAATCCCAACCCACTTCCCCACTTTACTTCTCTTTCGAGTCCTCTCAGAATTAGGGTTCTAACATTTCCTCTCACCACCACCTGGAATGTGAGAGTGAAACCCACTCCAAGCCCCTGGCGGGGGAGCACGAGCGCAGAGACGACCTGGGCATGTCTCAGGCAAGCTTTATTTTTTGACTCCTCTATCCTGGAGCTGTGGCTGCATCTCATTCAAAAGGAATGTGGGTATTTGGGCACATTGGGCAGTGGGGCCGTTGGAAGGGAGTTGTCCATCTTAGCAAATCAGTATGGTCGGTATGTAGTGACTGTATCAGTCCTCAAGCCCTTGGCCAGGCAGCCTGGGCAACAGCCAGCACAAGCTTGCCAGCAGTCTTCACTGTGTACAATCCCAAGGCTCCAGAGGTACACAAAATAAGGGAAAAAAAATCTGTTTATTTCTGTTCACATAGGAGCAGCAGATGGTTAACTTTCTTGTTTGTCCTGCTTTGGTTGGTCTCTTAAAAATTACACAGAAAACTTGTTCATGTTCACAGGTGAGCCTACTCATCCACTACCCAAGTGGTTTCCTGTACTGATCGTCGAGTAACCTGAAATGCTAGATCAAAATGTTCAAATCTCCAGACTTCGATCAGGTTGACAATTTGACTGTTTCTCAAGCAACTGTTTTAATGAACAAAGTAAGTAAACAAGAGCTTCCCCCAAATAGGCTCATTATCAGTTAGCTTGTGTGACTCTTTCCTAAGAAAGCCACATTTCATTTCAGAAAAAAAGGCTGCTTAGGGTAGTTAAAACAAACTTCCTGCCTTGCCTTGAGGAGCTGTTTCCGTTCTTTAACCTCTGAGACACTTATCTTGTGCTGAAAATTCTAAAAGACATAGGCTTCATTCTTATAAACTGGAGGAAAGTAACAACCTGGTGTCCCATTCGGGGGTTAGCAGGTTATGGCTAACAGCTGGCAGTCTTTCTCTTCCTTTGCATGTCACTCCACAAGATGGGTTCTGTGGTGTCGCATGAGGTGCGAGTTAGAAATGAAAGCTGCCCCACACTTCTCACACTCATAGGGCTTCTCCCCAGTGTGGGTCCTCTGGTGCACAGTGAGGCTTGACCTCTGCCTGAAGGCCTTGCCACACTCATGACAGGTGTAAGGTTTCTCACCATTGTGGATTCTCTGGTGAATAAGAAGGTACGAACTACATGTGAAAGCCTTCCCGCACTCATTACACACATACGGAAGGTCTCCACTATGGATTCTCTGATGAACAATAAGGCAAGAGAGCTGACTGAAGGCTTTCCCACACTCACTGCAGTCATAAGGTTTCTCTGCAGTATGGATTCTCTGGTGTACAATAAGGTGTGAAAAGCAACTGAAGGCTTTCCCACACTCTTTGCACTCATATGGCTTCTCACCAGTATGGCTTCGCTGATGTACAATAAGATTTGCACTCTGAGTAAAGGCTTTGCCACAGTCATTACAGGCAAAGGGCTTCTCCCCAGTGTGGATTCTCTGGTGGACAATGAGGTTTGAGCTCCGAGTAAACGTTTTCCCACACTCGTTGCACTCATAACATTTTTCAGTAATGTGGACCTTCTGGTGCCGGGCAAGTTGTGAGCTATAACTAAAGGCTTTCTCACATTCACTGCACTTGAAGGTTTTTTCTAAAGAGTGGATCTTTTGATGCACAGTCAGGTTAGAACTCTGGGTGAAAGCTTTGCCACATTTGGCACACACATATGGTTTATGTCCAGTGTGGATTCTCTGATGCACAACAAGATTTGCACTCTGAATAAAGGCCTTCCCACATTGGTGACATTCAAAGGGCTTCTCCCCAGTGTGGATCCGCTGATGCACAACAAGGTTTGCACTCTGACTGAAGCCCTTGTCACACACGCTACATGTAAAAGGCTTTTGTCCAGGTGAGATTGTCTGATTTTTAACAGAGCCAGAACCAAGGCTATGCCTTTCCCTAGATTTCTTACATTTCTGGTCTTCCTCTTCTTTGAAGCTTTCAGGTAACGGACAATCTTTCACGATCATTTGTCTGAAGTTTTTCTTTTCTTCCTTTATTCTGTGCTTCTTTAACATGTTTCCTTTTTCACAGGCATCTCCTACCTCAGATCCCTGAGTGTCAACTTCCCAGATTCTTCCTGATAGTGTGAGTTTTTCAGCTTCTTCACACATTTCAGTTTTGGGATCAAGTAACTTTAGGTTCTTGGTTTCAGCACCTAAACCAGGAAACACAAAATACAAATGTTAAGCTTCTGGGGCCTAGAAAAAAGTAAACAGGGTCATCAAGTCTGAATGGCCAGGAAGTATATGACTTCAACACCTTTGCAAATGCGTTTCATCAAAGGAGGGAATCCCCTCACATGACACCATCAAGAAGATTCTTCTGCAGGATCTACGCCCTGCCCACACTTGGCAGAGAGCACTACCATGGTCTCTTGGGTATTCCACATACATTCATCAGGCACAATGCCCAGCCTCACATTACAGTATCTGATCTCTAGATCTGTACTTTTCCTAGCTATCTGATGATGGATCTTAAACTAAGCCCCATTATAAAGGACACCACATTTTCTGGGTTTCCTTCCTACCTGAGCCACTAGACATCATAATCACCTAGTCATTTGGAAGAGCCCCTACCTGTCAAGGAAAACCTGAGAGCTTAGCAACTGAGCATGCTGGGTGTCAAGGATAGCACAGGCATGGGCAGAAAGGGTTACACTGGATGCCAACAACATCTTAAACACTGAGAAGCTGCCCGGCACAAAGGTAAAGAACAAGGATTCTGGAGCCACACTGCTTGGCCTCAAGTCCCTGTTCTACCACTAATGAGCTGCATGACTCTTAGAATACTTAACTTCTCTGTGCCTCAGTTTCCTATTCTCTGAAGCTGGGATAATATCTATCTGCTTCAGAAAGCTGGAAATGGATTAAATAAGTGACTCATGCCAGCTGCTCAGATTAAGTACTCTGGGGTCTGCAGTGCTCTCAGCCTGACTGGTGGTAGTAAAGGAGTGGGAGGGGATAGGAAAGATAAACCCTAGGGAATGGGAGTCACTATGATGATGGTCAGCTGCAGCAGGAGTGATTAATTAGGAAACTGAACATAGTAAACTCTGATCCTAACATCAAGGAAACAGCTTACTACCGTGTCAAAGAGAGCTGAGCTTACAGAATGAAGACAGAGACTATTCCATGTTGCCAGAAAACATCATGAAAATACCAAAGCATCCTGAAGTGGTAGAACTCAGATTAGTCTCTGGCTGCTTGGCATGGCTGTAGCTCCCTCATGGCATCAACATGGGCCCTAACGTCAGTAACGCCCTGATTCTCTATGTTCCTTCCCTCTCCACCGTCAGCAGGCTTGGCCCTGGGATGTGCACCTGAGGTGCCAAGTGTTGGTCAAGTGAACACTAACTGTGTGAGGATTCAGCCAAGCCCCAGAAAACTACTCAGGAAGGAGGCATGTGAGGTGAGCTTGCTGTGCCAGCTTCACAGTAAGTAGTGGAGCTGGCAGTGCCAGCAGGCCAGAGCTACTCTCTAGCAGAAGAGCAGCATGGGTAAACCATGGGGTACAAAGCCAGTGAGCCAGGGAACCAGCATGTTTGAAAAGGCCTTTTTCCTTCTTAGTATCACACGGAATTACTATACCTCCAGAAAACAAATTAATACATACAAAACAAGAACTAAATTAAAAATTTCAGGTTAACTTGAAAGTACATAGCATGGTTCTAGTATTACCTCGATTTTTCTTTTCATAATGCATGAGTAATTATATGTGCTCGGGACTGAATCCAGACCTCACATATGTAAAATACAAGCTCAACCACTGAGCTGCTCCCCAGCCCTTGTCTTTTCTTTAAAAAGGTTTATCAAATGCTACACAAGCCTGCTTCATTAGCTTTGTACTGAGATATGAAATGTTATTATTTATTTTGTCTTTTTGAGACCAGGTCCTGCTCTGTAGCTCAGGCTGGCCTTCAGCTCACTTTGTAGCCTAGGCTGGTCTCAAATTTGCACCAATTCTGTTGCCTAGCCTTCCAGTGCTATGATTACAGGTACGCGACACTACATCCTGCTGAAACATAGTTTAATGTACTCAACTCTAAGTCATCACAAAACCTACCTGTTCATTAAAAGTTTATTGACAGGATTTCTAAGTCTGGAGTATTAAGTGTTTATTAAGTTTTAAAGAGTTATAGATATTACATTTGTATTTTTTAATATAAAAAATCTAACATGTAAGCAGAGTTAGTCATTTTCAAAATTTAACTTGCAAAACTTGGGAGCTCTGGGAGGCTGACGCAGAAGAACTACAAATTCAAGCCCCACCTTGGCAACTCAGTGAAGCCCTGTCTCAAAATAAAAAACAGAAAAAGGGCTAAGGATGTAGCCCAGTGCTACAACCCTGTGATCAATGCCCAGAGCCACAAGCAAATAAAAATAAAAAAAAAAAGAACTGAGAATGTAGCTCAGGGATAGAACACCCCGGATTTTATTCTCATTACCACACCCACCCACACACCCGCAGAGATAGGTGCGAGAACCTCGACATCCTTTATATCGGCTATCACAAGACTGTGAAAGAAGCCATCTCCGATTTCCACTCCACAGTCTCTCTCAGCACTCCTCTGTTCAGCTCTCCCTAGTACTTTCAACAGCTCCACACTCTTATTCCAACTAGGGAACCAGGTGCCGCCTACATACATCAAGGGACCCAGAGAGGACCCCCCCACAGGTCAGAAACTGAATCCGGTAGATGAGCCTTACCTAGCAAATTCAGGTCCCCACGATTCTCCAGCATCTCACTCTTGACCAGAGTCCCTGGGAAGGAGCAGCTGCCAAGGGCTGCAGCAGCAGGAGCCTCCTGTGTTGCTCTGAGGACCACTGCCATGTCCCAGAACATGCTGTGACCCTAGAGACAAGCAGGCACAGGTGGTTCACGAGGGGACTGATGGAGGGGGTGGAGTAGTGACGGCTTGGAGGGTGAGAACATAGTGTCTATCCTGGAGCCTATGAAACATTGAAAATAATGATTACAAAAGGAAAAGAAAGCTCGAGTATCCACGCCCAAAGCTGAGCAAAGAAGCAAGCTTGCCACCTTGATTTTTCCCCAGTGCTCAGGCCGGCATCCAAGTTCAACTTGCCAGTGCAGACACGGGAGATTTGTCACAGGAGAGTTCAGGGCCCTCAAGATCACAGTAAGGTCCTCATCATATTCTTACAGGCAGCTCTGGGGACCTCTGCCCTTCAAGGCAGCAGGTCATGACAGGGGGTGAGTTTAGAAAAGACATGAGCATAGGGTACACATCCTCACAGTGGAACGATGCAGAATCTCACGACACACTGAGGGCCTGAATCAGATCCGTGTTTAACAAGACCTCTGGCTGCTTTCTATGCACATTAAGATTAAGATTTGGAAAGTACTAGCTGGAGATGTCAAACTCTGCAATCACCTGAATACATTTTCTTTGTCTTTTTGAGACATGGTCTTGCTATGCAGTTCAGGCTGGCCTTGAGCTCACTTTGTAGCCCGGCTGATCTCGAACTCTCAACACCCCTCCTGCTTCAGCCTCCAGTACTGGGATTACAGGCGTGCACCTGAACATTACCGGGTATTGACGGAATCAGAAGAGTATAGCAGGAACATCAAGAGTTTACAGAAGTTCCCTAAGCTCTCACAGCAATGTGTGACAACCACTAAGTCACGGAACCCACTGAATGACAATCGATGAGAAAGAAGCTGCTCTATTATACTGTAAAGGACCAAACTGAAGAGCCCCAGCCAGGAAACCACACTGTAGCACTGGAGCAGAGGAGCAGAGCTCCATGTATACTACTTAAGGGCTTTTGATCTCTCTTCCCAGACCATCATTTACCTTTTTCTCCTCTTTTGACAAGTAACCTGGCTGAGGCCCCTCTCCTGGGGCCCACACCTCGACAGTCTCAGCATGCACTTGTTGGCTGGATGCCTGACTCAGGAAATTTGCATCCTCCTCTTCCTCTTGTTTCACCTTCACTGGGCCCCAAGGTGCTAGCGCCATGGCCTCTTTTAATTCTGCAGTCATCTTCTTGCTCAGCAGGGCAACTCCTGGTGAGGGAGCTGGGGGTTGCCCAGGAGAGGTCAAACCCCATTGAACCTGTAAGCTTCAAAAGCTTCGCCTTTTTCTTCCCAGGATGGGCACTGCCTACTGAAAAATTGGAAAACACTCTCAGTACCAAGCACAGACTTCTTTAGATGCTACACTGGCCCACAGGCCGATTTCAGCAGTGCCTGCCTGGCCCATAGCCAGTGTAACACAGGACATGTTCTACTCCTCTTTTCTAAAATGGAAATGAGTGAACTGTAATAGCAAATTGCTTTATGTAACACCTATTATTTTGCTTGTTAAAAGTTAACATAACTTAAAATGTAAAAGCCTTAAAACCATAAAAAAATGATTAAGAAATCAACTGTAGCTTACCTCCAAAAAATTAACCAGCCTATATAGCAGAAGTGAAGTTATCTCTTTTAAGGAAAAATCTTCAGAAGTATACTAAAAATACTGTAGTCTTATGAACCTTTTGTTTTTGACTCTAGGGAATATCAAAACCCATTTTCAAACATCATCCCAGTGGAGTTTTAGAAGGGATATTAAAACATACAGGTTTCTTTATTACCAAGGATAAAAAAGTGCACAATCAAGTCCCAAGAAAAGCAGCAGCATATTAAGAGTGGACAGTTATCTCCAGACGGTACAGCTATTAGTACTTTTCATAGCTCTTTTTGTTTGATTTTTGCATTTTCCACATTTTCTGAATGCCTCTAAAGAGCATACTCTTCAGACTAAATAATAAAATGATTTTCATGTTTCCACAATTGATGTTTAGTTTCAACTGCTATACAACAATCCGTGGTACAGATGCATTTACTCTTTCATTGAAAAAAAGATCAATTCAGAAACAAATTTAAATGTATGTCCTACACATACACCCTACACACACGCACACACACACCTGCTTCCTCTTCTCTTAATTTACAAACATGTAGGTGTAGCTCCACAAGTGCTACTTTAAAAAAAACACCTATTTATATAACATCTTTACACTATTCAGCAACCTATACTATTTGTTTATAAATTCCATGTTCCATATGAACTCCACATTATTTCACACCAGTCTTAGAGAATACATGTATTTACATTTCTCTTTTTGGCATAGTAGCCTAAGTTATGACTATTATTTAATTAATTACCCCACTTTTAAAAAACATATTATGTTATCTCTTCATTGCTTTTTTTGTGTTACTAGGGATTGAACTCAGGACCTTGTGCTTGCAAGGAAAGCACTTATTCTATTGAGCTATCTCCCTGGTCCCTGCTTCACTGCTTTTTAGAAAATATTTTCTTTTTCACATTTTTTATTTTTGGGGAGACAAGGTCTCACTATACAGTCAGGCTGGTCTTGAACTCACTTTGTAGCTCAGACTTGCATCAACTTTGGGAAATCCTCTTGCCTCAGCGTCCCAAGTGCTAGAACCACAGGCCTACACCACTTTGCCCAGCTACTATACTCTATTTACGAACCATTCCTTCAATAAAAGAAGTCTCGAATTGTTCTTTTCTTACTCTTAGCCTTTTTCTCCTTTCTCTCTTTTAAAATCTTCCTGCTTTAGCCCCAAAAGGTGGGATTACAAGTGTGCAGCACCATGCCTGGGCCTCCTGTTTATTTTCTTAATAATGTTAGAACTATTTTGGCTGTGCAAATGCTTCTTTCTCCTACTGCATTATTCCCTAGGATAAATCGAGGAATCCCTGCTTTAAACAGTTCACAATTGGTACATATTGGCAAACTGGTTTCCCAAAGGTCAACAAGGGGCCCCTTGATGTGTACTAAACCAGAAGGCTTTTTCTGTTTGTGTTTAGTTTTGAGTCAAAATAACTTTACTATTTTAGCTAATTTTGAAATTTAAATTTTTCTCATTTCTCCTTGCATGTTTTACTAGAAAGAAATGCCAAGCATTGCAGTTCCCCTTTTGCAGCTCTGGAAGTGATCATATTCTCTTTCCTGTCTGACTTCATGGCAATTTTCTGCATGTACTGACTTTCTGGAGATGCCTGTGGCAGCTCGAAAGGCTGCAGGGCTATTCTTCCCTCAGCGGCCAGAAGGCCTGTACACACCCGTCCCATCTGGTGCTCACAGGACAGGGCCACCTTCTGCGCTGTCGCGGACTTCTGATGAGACCAAGTGGACCTCCGCCCGGCGCACACGCCCTCCGTCCAGGAGGCCCCTTCCACCTTGGTCCCTGCACCCCAGGCTCCCACGGCCCGGCCCGAGGCTGCAGGTGCCTTCAGGGCCTCCAAACTCGTCCCCTCACGGCCCAGCCCCGGCCGGAGGAAGTCGGACGCACGAGGCTGCGGCCTCAGACGCCGAGGCGCAGTCCGGGTCCATCTTCCTTTCCAAGCCCGCCCAGCGCCCTGCAGCCCCACAACTTTGATAGCGGACAGCCAGGGCTGCCGAAGAGTAGTCTTAGGCGCTCCACTCCGGCCAGCCGGAGAACAAAGAACAGACAGGAAGTGTCACGGCGGGCTTCCGGTTCCCCGTCGTAAACTGGCCTTCCTAGGAAGCTTGGAGGACCGTTCGTCTCGGTGGCCGTCCACTGCCTTCCAGGCCAGTGAAAGGAACCGAGCGCCGGAGGGTGTGGCCCCCAGGTGGGCAGGGGCGGCCCTTGGAGGACGCATCCCAGGCTGGGAGCCACAAAAGAGCACTCTGTGGAAAGCCCTAATGATTTCCTAGCAAACCATTTATTTTGAAAATATCAGAAGTGCAGAAAAGTTAAAAGAATGATACAGCGAGCACCCGTATGCTCTTCTAGGTCAATAATGAACATTTTGCTCTTTACCGTATCCCTCCATACACATTTAATGACATTTTTGTGAAAGCTTTAGCCTCGAAATACTTCGTCCCAAATATTCAACACGCATTCTTTTACAAGAATACAAGTATTTTCCAGACTAATATCGCCATCACAGATAAGGAAATGAACAATTCCTAATACCATCTAATCTGAAGACATTCAAATTTCTCCAACTGTCCTAGAACATATTTCAAAACAATTTTTTGGAAGTCTCACAATACTATGTAATTATGGCTAGTTTTATTTTTTTATTTCAAAATAAATTGACAGGAAGTCGCAGAAATAGTACCCTTCACCATATATATATATATCTCCTATCATTGCATTGCCTTGTGTAGAATCGTGTAGCCACCGTCACAGAGAAGATGCAGGACTGTGCCACCATGAGAAGTCCCTTCGTGGTGCTCTTTTGCAGCTACAGCCAACCCTCCTACCACTCCTAACCTTTGACAACCATTAATCTCTCACCCCTATATCTTGTCATTTTGAGAACGTTTTGAAAACAGAATAGTACAATATATAACATTTTGAGATGAATATTTTCTCAGTACGAATTTCCTTGAAGCTCATTCTAATTGCTGTGATAGCCAACAGAGCATTCATCTTACTACAACCCAGTAACTATTCCTTGGGATAGGTATACCAGCATTTGATCATCCGATAAAAGAATATCTGAGTTGCCTAAAGGTTTTAGCCATGAAGAACAAAGCTATGAACATTGACATACAAGTTTTGGGCTGAATATAAATCTTCATTTCTTGAGACAAATGATCAGGTGTGTAAACTAGTGATATGTAGTAAGTGCGTGTTTGGTTTTATAAGAAACTTCAACCTACTTTGCAAAATTGTTTTACCATCTTACATTCCCAGAAATCTATCAGATCCAGTTTGTTGACATCCTTGCTGGAATTTGTATAATTATGTTACCTCTTCAGCTTTTGGGATAGGTGCATGGAAGTACCGTAATACCTCAGTCCCCAAACCCATTTGTTTGTGAACAATTTGGTTTATGAGAAGTATGGCAGAATTTTGTTGGTAAAGTATGCATCAGGTGACAAACAGGACTGTGGCTATCTCTCCCACAGAAACAGAAATGTGGCCATCTTTTCAAAAAATGTAGAACCAATTAAGTTCATGAATCCAGGCACCACTGTATTTAATTTTAACTTTGCATTTCTGTACTGGTTAATGATATCAAACATCTTTTAATTTATGTATTCGTCATCCATGTGTGTAATGTCTTTGAGTACTTTGTACATTTCAAAATAAAATTTTGTTTACTGTTAAGTTCTGGGAGTTCCTGAGGGAGGCTAGATATAAATTCTTTGTTGGACTGATCTGTTAATATTTTCTTCCATTGTTTTCATCCTCGTAAAAGGATTCTTTGCCTAGCAAAGTATTCTAATTCCAATAAGGTCTGACATAATCTTTCTTTGATGAGATGTTTTTGTGAGTTCACCTACATGTTCTTGGCTTAGCCATAGCCTTGGCCTTCCACTCTTAGTAGCACTTGTTGAAAAGCCAATGCCTCCTCCACTGAATTGCATCTGTACCTATCAAAAGGAATTGGACAGGGGCCGGTGAGATGGCTCAGTGGTCTAAAGCACCTGCTTAGGCAAGCTTAGGCAAATCCAGGGACCACAGTTCGATCCCCGGCCCCACATGCTGCACCAGCCCCACCCCCAGGGCAGGCTGAGTGGCCATAATATAAATAAATAATAAATCAATTAATTACTTTTAAAAAAAACAAGGAATTGGACATCAAAGTGATCCTAGTGCTGGCTCTTCAAATCTTATGTCTCACTAGAATCTTTCAAAAACAACCTCTCCCATCAACTTTCTATACATCTCACGGAAATTTTTATAGATGCACAAAAGCAGAGAACAGTACAGTGAACTCTTAGTACATATATCCAGTATCAATGATAGCTTCCCCCTTCTTTTTCCTTTTTGAAAAATAATCTAATGTTCTTATGTAATATCTCATTCTGGATTTACTGGATTCTTACAATGCCCTTAATCTTGTTCCTCTGGCTATTTCCTGTAAACTGGCAAATAAGTCTAAGAAACTTGATTAAATTTATGCTAAATATTTACTTCTGTCTTACTGTGTAACATGAAGAGGCACAATATGTGGGCTCAGTCTTAATGTTAAGTTTCGTTACTTGGTTACAAAGTGAAAGTCAGCTTTGCTAAAATATTTGTCCTTTTGTAATTACTATATAACCTGGGGGAATCTTCTGCAGCAGATACATGAGGCTCTCTTATTCATAACCTCAAACCAATTTTGCAAGGTAGATGTTTCGTTTTGAGAGATAAGGAAATCAAAGTTCCCAGAAGTGCATAGATTTGTCCAAGGTAATAACAAAACCTGACTTACCTAGGTCTTAGACATTAAAGTGTGTATCCATTCTCTTTGCCTTGGATACCTTTCAATCTAATGAGCAACCAGCTCTCAAAAAGTTTTGATGCTCAATTCATATGTATGCAATCCACATATCAGTTTTAATTACTAGTAATTATTCACACAATCGTGAGATATATTTTCCAGCTGCAAAGTGGAGTTTTAAGAATTAAATAATATTGTCAAGAACATCTGCTGAGTTAACTCACAAATATACAACAGGACGCAGGTTGAACGGCATGGTTCATAGAGAGCAACAGGCAGTGCTTCCCAGGTATGAGTTCTGCCTTGGCTTCAGCCGAACATGAAGGGATTGGATCTGTGTGTTATAAATTAAGTTCTTGGACAGAATGTAATTTCAGTTTCACGAGGAATAAGCTACTACATGAAAGCAATTATTAAATACTGATTAGAACTGAGAATCAATCGAGATCATCAGCTCAGCTAATGGGGTGATGGACTTCTAAGAACAAGAAATGCAAGACAAGATTTCCTTTCATTTTATGCACTAAATATATTGAGTTGCAAGGACTGAAAAATAACTTTCCTTGACCTTGGTATCAATGGCTTACTATTAATATTTCTTCCATTAAAAACAAAGAAAAGTGGGAAAGGAAGATAGCTCAGCAGCTTAACTGCCTGCCGGGCAAGTGCAAGGTCCCAAGTTTGATCCCTAGTAACACACACACACACACACACACACACACACACACACACACACACACCCCACACACAAAGTAGACATATTATACATTAACATTGTATAGCTGTATTTTAAATATTTTTGTAGAAGAGTAAATCCCAAAGTCAGCTGTCTCCCACACTTCCAGTTGTAAAAATGAGTGACTGAGGTTCAGGGAATCCCCCTCATTCTAATAAACGACTTCATGAACAAATATTATACAGTTGCCTAGACTCTGACCAGATCTCTTCTGTAACAGTTTTATTAACAAGTGAATGACTTCACAAAGGCCCTGTACTTAATAGTCACAATCATTTTGCAAGGGAGGCATTATATCAATATTTGACTCACAGAGACTGAGGCATGGAGGCAGATCTAATAACATCACATAGTAATGGAAAGAGACACAACCCAAACCTAAGTCAGCTGTGGTGGTATATGCCTGTTTTCTTGCAATTCTAGGAGGCTGAAGCAGAAAATTGTTAACTCTGAACTCAGTCTGGGCAAATTAGTGACTTGGCCAAAATTTTAAAAAGAGGTGAGAGATGTAGCTCAGTGCAAAACATACTGGGTTCAGTCTCCAGGAACACACACACACATGCACACGTACACACACATACATGCACAGAATCCAAACCTAGCTCTTCTGATTCTAAATCCAGTGTTCCTTTTAGATTGTTCTCAAACAGTACAGTTTTTATTATTTTTATTATTATTATTATTATTTTGGAGACAGGTCTCACTCTGTAGTTCAGGCTGGCCTTAAAACTATGTAGCCCAGGCTAATCTTGAATTCACTGCAATTTTCCTGTTTCAGTCTCCCAAGTGCTGGGATTATAGGCATGTGACACTATGTTCAGCATTCAAACAATAAATTCTTATCCACTCAATTACTCCAACCGTTAGTTTTCAGGAGTCCATTGCACTTTACATGATACTACATTTTTCCTTTCCTGTGGTAATGGGGATTGAACCCAGGGATTTGAAGATGCTGGCATGTGCTCTGCCACTGAACCACATCCCCAGTCCTCCATTAAAATTTCTGGCCCTCTATGTTGGACTCACTGGCATTTTGTGGTCAGAACTCCTCTTTCACATGCATTTTTTATTGAAGATGAAGGTTTGATGTCTAGACATTCTTTTTCAGTCTCACCACATTCACAGGGCTTTTCATCTGTATGAACTTTCTGATGTACAGTAAGGTTTTTTCTTTGCCTAAACACTTTACTACAATCATTACAACCATAGGGTTTCTCTCCTGTGTGGATTCGTTGGTGGCCAATCAAATTCCTCTTAGAAGTAAAGGATTTCCTACACTTCTCACACTCATAAGGTTTTTCCCCAGTGTGCATTCTCTGATGTACGACAAGGTTTTTATTTTGACTAAAGCCTTTTCCACACTCACTACATTTATAAGGTTTCTCACCAGTGTGGATTCTTTGATGTACCATAAGGTTTCGACCAGAGGTAAGGACTTTTCTACATATCTGGCATTCATAGGTCTTTTCCCCACTGTGAATTCTTTGATGTTCAGTAAGGTTTCTATTGTAGGTAAATCCTTTCCCACACACATTACATGCATAGGGCTTCTCACCAGTGTGGATCCTCTGGTGGGCTATCAGGTTGGAGCGGTAACTGAAGATTTTCCCACAGTCATTGCATTTGTAAGATTTTTCCCGTGTGTGAATCCTCTGATGTCCAATGAGGCTTTTCTTCAGAACAAAGCACTTGCCACATTCATTACACTCATAGGGCTTCTCACCACTATGAATTCTCTTATGTTCAATGAGGTTTCTGTTTGAGCAGAATGCTCGGCCACATTCACCACACTTAAAGGGCTTTTCTCCAGTGTGAATTCTCCGGTGCACATGCAAGCTTGAATTGTAACTAAAAGCCTTCCCACAATCTTCACATTTATATGCTTTCTCCTGGGTGTGGATTTTCTGATGGACCATGAAACTTTTGCTCAAGATAAAGGTTTTCCCACACTCTCGACATTCATATGGTTTCTCTCCATTGTGGAGTCTCTCATGGTCAGTGAGGTTTCTGTTAGAACTGAAGACTTTGCCACAGTCTTTACATTCATAGAGGTTCTCTCCGGTGTGGACTCTCTGATGTAAAATGAGGCTTTTCTTCAGAATGAAAATTTTCCCACACTCATTACACTCATAAGGTTTCTCTCCATTGTGAAGCCTCTGGTGGTCAAAGAGGTAGGCACTCTGAGTGAAGGCTTTCCCACACTCAGTGCACTTGTAGGGCTTCTCTCGGCTGTGCATCCTTTTGTGGTCTATGAGGTTAGACTTAGCACTAAAAATTTTTCCACATTTTTTACAACCAAAGGTTTTCTTTTCTGTGTGGACTCGCTGGTGCAAGAGAAGGCTTTTACTTCGAATGAACACTTTGCCACACTCTTTACACTTGTAAGGGTTCTCTGAACTGTGGAGTCGCTGGTGGTCTACAAGGTAGGTAGTCTGAGCAAACGTTTTTCCACATTCATCACATTTATAGGGTTTCTCCCCAGAGTGGATTCTCTGGTGCAGAATGAGGCTTTTCTTCAGAATGAAAGCTTTCTGGCACTTGTTGCATTTGTAAGGCTCTTCCCCTTTGTGGAGTCTCTGATGGTCAACAAGGTATCCATTTTGGGAGAAAACCTTCCCACACTCATTACATTTAAAAGGTCTCTCCCCTGAGTGGCGGCGTAGATGTATAATCAGACCTGAGTGTCTATAGAAGCCCTTCTCACACTCTTTACATTTGTAAGGCTTCTCCCCCGTATGGATCCTCTGGTGATTCAGGAGGTAAGCACTCTGAGAAAATGCTTTTCCACATTCATTACATTTGTAAGGCTTCTCCCCAGAATGATTCCGCAAGTGCATCCGAAGGCTTGAGCGCTGAATAAAGCCTTTTCCACATTCCTTACATTTGTAAGGTTTCTCGCCAGTGTGGATTTTCTGATGGTTTAAAAGATGGGAGATTTTATTAAAATGTTTACAGCACAGATCACATTTATGAAACGTCTTTCCTTCAGGACCAATTAAGCTTTGAGAAATAGTTGAGTCTAAAATAAAGTTTTCTACAAATTCTTCCCCGTTCTGGCTCTGTTTTTCTAGTGGAGTCCTTTTCTTCTTGTCTTGTTCACCAATGTAAACTTTCTCCAAGACAAATACTCCTTCAGCTTCATTTCCCAACTGACTTGGCAAAGCTTGCCATTCACACTCTTTCTCAAAGTTAAGGTCCTGGGGAACTCCATCTTCAAGCCTTTTTGATGTTCCTCTCTGAGAGTCTGTGCTTTGAGAAATATTCTGCTTTGGTATCACCCCCTCATTCTCCATCATCGTCTCCCATTCTGGTAAAAACAATTAAAAATACAAATGTTATCATGTCCCTGTTGAAGAGAATTAGATCTTTAACTGGGTTAAATACATGCTAGAAGGGCAGCCAGACAGTTCAGTGGACTAAACGCCTGCTTAGGCAGAGAGCAGCAGTCAGGGCTTGATCCCCGGTGTGCTGTGCCAGCCCCACTCCCAGGGTGCGCTGAGACTGCTGTGCTGGCATGTGCCTGTAATTCCAGCACTTGGGAGGCTGAACGTAGGTGGATCACTACGAGTCTGATTTACATAGTGAGATCTTGTAGACCCTGTACTAAATGCAAAAAAATAAAAATAATAAAAATAAAAATAAATGCTAGAAATATATACATTAAATTTCTTTTTGTTTGATGCTAGGGATCTAACCCAGAGCCTTGAACATGCTAGGCAACTGCTCTACCACTGAGTGACACCTCTAGCTCCAAGCAGAAAGAGAACATTTATTGTACACAAAAAGAAGCTTTTTGGGGGCTGGGGAGATAGTTCTGTGGCACAAGTGCATGCCTGGCAAGTGCAAGGTTGTGAGTTCAAATCCCGGTCCCACAAAAAAAAAAAAAAAGAAGCTTTTTTATTAAAAGTACAAAGCAGAATACTATACTGACAGGATGTTATAAATATATTAACATACAACTAACTGGCACTTCTAAGCTGTCTGTGTTCTGGTAGCAAATGGAAAAATATAAATAATGCTGAGAAAGAGACACAAATAAGAATTAAAGGATGGAAGAGTGGACGTAGTGGTACGCATCTATAATCCCAGCTCTTGGGAGGCTGTAAACAGGTGGATCACTACTGAGTCCAATCTAGTAGAGAGACTATGAACATCCTGTAGACTCCCTAAAATACAAAAAAAAAAAAGAAAGGGTGGAGGTGGAATCTAACATAGATGGTTCAGATCTGAGGTTAAGAAGTCAGATAGAACAGAAACTTTTTTTTTTGGTACCAGGAATGGAACCCAGGACTTTGAACTTGCCAGACAGATGCTGTGCCAGAGCTACATCTGCAGCCTAAGAATCATAATTATTTGTTTCTAGGAAGAATCACTTGAGTTTTAAAAATCATTCATTCATTCATTTATTTGGTACAGCGTCTCACTGCACAGCTCAGACTCACAGTGATCCCCTTGCCTCATTTGCCCTAGTGCTGGGATTACAGGTGTGCACCACCACACCTGGTTGTTGTTGCCTGGGGCTTGGCCCAGGCAGTTGTGCCGCAGGTAGCTGAAATAGCAATGCAGGCCTGGAAAAGAATGTCAGACAATAAGGAAGCAGGAGGATCATTTACTAAAGTCAGACAAGGCCCTCAGGAACCATAATATACCTTTATTGAGTAGCCTAAGAGAGCTCTAGAGAGAAAAAAGTACTAATGAGGTAGCGGCTAATAAATTGATGTTAAAACTGACATGAACAGGCAAATTCTGATTGTCAAACTGTTCTTAAAGGCATAGTTGGAAAACCAGAAACTTCCCTGGCCTATACAATTAAGGCATGCCAGATAGCAGGAACTGAAATTCATCGAGCTTCCTTGATGGCTACAGTGTTAAAACTAGCTGCTAATTGTTGTAACTGTGGAAAACCAGGGCATATTCAAAAAGACTATAAAGAAAAATAATTCAATCTTCCTAAAAATGTCCTCGATGGGGTTCTTTCAAGTTAGCTCAATGGTTTAAGCACATGCTCCAGCGGCACAGGTGACTGAGGTTTGAACCCCAGCCACGTGGCAGTCTGTGGCAAAAAAAAAAAAAAAAAAACCTCGAAGAAAGCTGGGCGTGGTGACACATGCCTGTAATCCCAGCACTTGGGAGGCTAAGGCAAGAGGGTCAGTTTGAGTTTGAGACCAACCTGGGCTACAAAAGTGAATTCAAGGCCAGCATGAGCTCATACTTTTTTTTGAGACCCTGTCTCAAAAAAAAGTCCTTGATGTCATAATGGATATCACTGGGCTAATCAATGTCGATCAACTTCTGATCATCAGGGAAATCCCCTACCAGGCATGCCCCTAGCCCAGGACAAAAGAGGGAAAAGATTATGACAGCCCAAGTAAATACCATAACCAATCTCCCTACCAATCTTTTCATGTCACAGAGGGAACATGGGCATAGACTTAATTATACAACAAGATATCTTATTAGAGATGGGAGGAAAAGTATATTTAGTAGATTCCTGATTAAAGGGACCACTACAAGTAGGACATATGGCGTTAATTCTGTTTTTTTTTTTTTTTTTTTTTTTTTTTTTTTTGTGGGACCAGGGTTTGAACTCATGACCTTGCACTTGACAGGCAGGCACTTGTGCCACAGAGCTATCTTCCCAGCCCCTGACATATGGGGTTAATACTATCTAGATCCCATAGTCATAAAAAAAAAATTGTTTGTCACCACAAGTGTTATTGACAATGATTACATGGGAATTAAAAAATACAATTATGGACCATGAAACCATAGCTAGTATCGAAGGGATCATCTGGTTATTTTGCCTTATTTTCAAAGTCAGGTGCCTGAAAATAAAAGAGGAGACCAAGACTTTGGGAGCACTACATGAGCATTAACTGTACCCCTTACCCCTGCCAAGCCCACCTTAAACTTAGTGATACAATCTCAGGAGTTACAGGGTCTGCTCAATACTTGAGTGGATGTTACTGCATTTCCTACACAAATGTGACCAAAAGCTTGGCCAAAACCAAAAATGCCTAAACAATGAGGCATGGGAGATATTCAGAGGCTTATCAGAGTCAAATCTCATTAAGAGTACAGAAAGATCTAAACTCACCTGTCCTTGGCTATACTACTTCACACACTCTTGAAACCCATTTTATTATCTGAGGAAGAGACATTCTTTCTATTCTTAACTGTACTACTGAAACCCCTTTTTTGTAGGGGCCTCTGCAGATAATACACTACCCATACAACGGTTAACCACAGATTATATTTGGGTAGGTCAATGACAACTTTCACCAAGAAAAATTACATACTGCAGAGGCTCTAATATCAGAACAGCTATGATTGGAACATATAAAAGAATCTATCTCTCCTTATAATACCCCAATCTTTGTTATAAAAAAGAAATCTGGAACATGGCAGTTATTATAAGACTTAAGAGTTATTAATACTATAATGGGGCTGGCCAAATAGCTCAGCAGATTAAAACACCTGCAAGCAGGCACAGGGGCTGGGTGTTCAATTCTTGGGCCTGCTGTGCCAACCCCCTATGAGCTGAGATGGCAATTAAGACTGGACATGGTGGCACGCGCTTCTAATCCCAGCTCTTGAGAGGCTGTAAACAGGTGGATCGTTAGTCTAGTAGTGAGACCCTGAACACCCTGTAAACCCTTCCCTAAAAAATAAAAAATAAAAAAAATGCTGTAATGAAACCATGGGACCATTACAACTTGGTTTACCAAAACCAAATTTAATTCCTTTTGACTACCAATACTTTATTATTGATATAAAGGACTGCTTTTTCAATAACATTAAAACTTCAGGATAGAGAAAAATTTGCCTTTTCTCACCCAACTATCAATAACCAAAGCTCACAAAAATGGTATTGATGGGTTAATCTGCCTCAAGGGATGATGAATAGTCCTACCACATGTCAATATTTTGTGGATAAAACCTTTTTACCATACAGGAATTGATATCCTTCTCATCTTATTTACCATCTGATAGACAATATATTAATTGTGTGTGTGTGTTTGAGACAGGGTCTCACTATGCAGTTCAGGCTGGCCTTGAGCTCTATTTGGAGCCCATGCTGGTCTCAAACTGGCACGAAACCTCCTGCTTCAGCCTCCCAAGTGCTGGGATTACAGTGGACAATATATTAATTGCTTTCCCTTCATTAACAATAGGTCATTTAAAAGAATTATGAGGGCTAGGGAGATAGCTCAGTAGAATAAGCGCCTGTCTGGCAAGTGCAGGGTCCTGAGTTCAATCCCTGGTACTGCGGAAAAAGAAAAAGAAAAAAAAAAAAAAAATACAAATAATATTATCAGAACAAGAACTTCAAAAACTTCCTAATAAAATTCAAAGACAATATCCATGCAATACCTTGGTCATAAATTTACTAGGGCATACTCAATTCCCTCTTCCATAAGATTAGCTGTTCCTAGTTCTATATTCCTCCCTAAGTTACACCGGTTATTAGGAAATATAAATTGGCTGTGCCCCTATTATCCCACTGACACATAAACACATAGTGATCCCCCTGTGTTCAGCCTCCCAAGAGCAGGGATTACAGGCATTCAACACCAAGCCCAGTCTCAGTTCCTGTCTCGTTGTGCTCGGGGGCAGGGCAGGCACAGCACACCGGGGATCGAACTGGGATGGCCGCGTCTGCCTAAGCAGGCGCTTTACACAATACCTTAATTCTACTGGATATCCATTTTGTAGATAGTACTCCTTTAAATAAGGGGATATGTCATTTCATTCTAATATTTCATCAACCTTATTATATGGAGGTATTAGCCCAAAAACATAAAAACAAGTGGTATTTTTTAAAATGGCTCCACACACTTCACACCATAAAAAGGACTCTATATAGTCCTGCAAGTCAAATTGTAGACCTGGTGAAACATGCTGTTAAACGAGCCATACATCTATTTGGCTTTGTTATATTAACCCTATGGGTTCCCTATGAAAAAGATGTTCGTTGGGTTTGCGTGACAATCAACACCTATTCATGTTTACCACCAGTCTCTTCCAAATTCGGTTCTCTTTGGCCCAGGACACATGCTTATCACATCTACAAAAGACTTCCTACCTTTACATCCTTCCATGATTTTATCTGACAGGCAGGTTTCACGCCTCACAACATACACTGGAAATGAAACTAAGGCAGTAACAACATGGCAAACAAATCAACCTGACATCATCCCTTACAGCTCCACACAACAAAGTGAGGTGGCAGCCATTCTACCAGCTCTCCTGCTCTCTGACAACCAATCTGTCCATATTATGTCACCGCGTCTAGGACTCTCGCGCAGTGCAACGCATTCTAGACAGCACCTATCTCCTGCTCTTCATCCGGCACTGTAGTCCTTATTTATTTCTACACAAACTCCACTGCAGCACTGCTCCTCTCTTGTTCACATTTTCACGATAACTCACATCACATCTTAAACTCCCTGACCTCATTTCACAGGCAATAATTATGCTGGCTCCATATTACCTTTGTTTACAGATCCACTTACCAGTCATCAGCTCTTCCACCAAAAAGCTCACTCTTTACAAAAAGTTTCACATTTCCTTAACAAAGCTCAAGATATAGTTAAATCATATCATCAATATATTCCTAACTTTCCTTCCTCCTTTGGAACCAAACCCAGAGATTTAAAGGTTAATAACATATGACCGGTGATGTTCCTCATTCTCCCCATTTAGCTCCTTATTCTTACCCACATGTGAGTATTGATGCATATTCACAATATGTTTGGGTCACTGCCCCCCTTAAATTAAAAAACACAAACCAGGCCACAATTCTAGCTGCCATAGCAGTAATGGGCAAAGCAACAGAGTTAAAGCAGGCAATGGCCCTGCTTATAGTTCACATGCTTTTGCCACATTCTGTTCACAATGGGATATTACTCACAAAGCAGGAATTCTACACAATCCCACTGGCCAAGCAATAGTAAAACGCTCCCATCACAAAATTAAACAAACTCTGTCACTATTTTTTTGTTTTTTGCAGTATTGGGGATTGAACTCAGGACCTTGCGCTTGCCAGGCAAGTGCTTATTCTACTGAGCTATCTCTCTCGCCCCTCTATCACTATTAATAAATGAAAAAAGAGGGAAAATAGAGCCCCCTGCAAGTAAATGACATAATCTATTATCTCTGACGCTATTTAAACTTGACATATCTGATTTATGTGATTTTTCTTTCAATCAATGGCCATCTTCTTACTTCTGCCATTTTCATTTATTAACTCTACCTGCCCCTCACGTGCAATATAAAAATTTACAAACTGGTCAATGGAGTGATCCAACCCCTACAGATCCACTGGGGATCCCCACTCACTGCATCAGACCGGTCCATGGCACAGCAACAAGGATTGAACAACCCGATCCCATGGTTCCAAAGTCACCTAGCCTTCACAGATGCAAACCACCACGGCCCTCCGCCTATGAAGAAGGATGACACGCCCTTAGGAATCGGTCACCTGCGGAAGCCTAAAAAAGTCTTATTAATGAGGCACATGATGCTCTTGTGCACACCCCTGAAGGATTTACTTTAGAGGGATTATTCTTGATGATCTGTATTAAAATCACAAAAAATTGTATGTTATTGCTACTTTGATATGCTGTGCTTTGCCCCTTGGATTATTGGCTCCCTCTGTTCAATACTCATGAAAAGGTATGGATTCCAATGGCCTCTTCCCTTGACATCTCTTCCTTTTGTCTCGAACAGGACCTCAATTTACACTATGTATTGGGTTCCTGCCTCTGACCGGCCTGTAAGCCTGTTGAGGATATCAGAAACATGACTTCCCTCAGACATACTGATACCAAACCTGCCACTTATCAGGACCTTGCTCATTGGAGACCTGCATCTTATGACACTCCTTCAGCAGCATTATAATTTATTATCTGTAAAGTAATAATATCACCCAATAACATTTATGTGTGATCTGTAAATTACACCAGAGCCAAATGTCATAAATTGTCGGATAACTTAAACTACTCCGATTACGATGAATATATTTCTAGTTATGGCAACAGTCAATCAACTACCCCTAGCATGGCTTTGTACATGTAGTGATCACACCTTTAATTGTATTCCCACCAATCTCTCTAATGCCCTCTGCTGTTTAAACAGATGGCTGTGATGCTTCCTTCCCAAACTCATTTGACTCACCCCAAGCACGTGGTCCTACCATCCACGTGAGCCTGGAGACATTTCAAATACACCACTGCCCCCTACCTGTGATAAGGTTACAGTCCTATCAGATGTGGAAGCTTATGCTATGATACTCAGCACTGGAGGTAATCTATTCTTTGGAGAAAGCTGAAAAACATGTTCAACAGTTGGATGTAATGCAGCAAAGACTAAATGCCACATCTACCACTATTGCCTTGCTCAATGTGGAACAAAAAAAGCAAAGACAAGCCATCTTAGACAACCAAGCTGCCATTGATTATCTGCTTTTATTTCATCACCAGGGGTGTGAGAAGGTAAAAAAATATGTGTAGTTTTAATTTATCAGAAAACAGTCAACAAATACAAAAACAAATAGACTTATTAAGAGAACTAGCTGGGGAATGGGGAGATAGCTCCATGGCACAAGTGCCTGCCCGGCAAGTGCAAGGTCGTGAGTTTGAACCCCGGTCTTGCAAAAAAAAAACAACAACCAAAACAAACAAACAAACTAGCTGTACAGATTCAACCAAAGGAAAGAGGATGGGATTTGCTTTTTTTATTTTTATTTTTTAAGTTTTATTTTTTTAAACCTCACTTATTTATTTATTTGTGTTCTGGCTGGCTCAGCCTGCCCTGGGGTGGGGCTGGCACAGCATGTGGTGCCGGGGATCGAACTGCAGATCCTGTGGCTGCCCAAGCTTGCCCAAGCAGGTGCTCTAGATCACTGAGCCATCTCACCAGCCCCAAGGGATTTGCTTTTTTTAAATCATTCTTTATTTTTTAAACTAACTAACTTCTTTCCTTCCTTCCTTCCTTCCTTCCTTCCTTCCTATTATGGCCAGCTCAGCCTGCCTTGAAGGTGGAGCTGGCGCAGCATGTGTGCTGGGGATCAAACCATGATCCCTGTGGTTGCCTAAGCTTGTCTAAGCAGGCACTTTAGACCACTGAGCTATCTTGCCAGTCCTGGGATTTGTTGACTGGCTAACACAATAGATTCCCTGGAAATGATTAAAACAAATATTCATGTTTATATGCTTCTGTCGTGGAATAATTTTTATCTGTTGTATCCCACAGTGTGTTCCCTTATGCTGTAACTGTTGTAACCGTCTGAGACAGACTCATGTATTAAACAAACAAAGGGGAGATGTTGGGATAAGAAAGAGTTAAAACAGAGATGCTCAGAATGACCTGCAAGGCATGTGGGAGGAGGAACAGAAAGACAGAACTGCAACCACAGAGTATCCAGGAACCCTTGGAACTCCTCAAGGACATCCAGTTTTCGAGTCCTTGCTCTCAGATGCCTAGCAGGATCCCACGCACAGCTTAAATATTAACTTTGAATACACACAATAAGATATTTTATTATTATTATTATTATTATTATTATTATTATTATTGGCTGGCTTGGGCTGCCTTAAGGGTGGATCTGGTAGGGCATGGAGAGCTGGGGATCAAACTGCCGTACCCTGGGCCTAACTAGGTTTGCCCCATCAGGCACTTAAACAACTGAGCTAACTGGCAAGGTCCCCAAGATCACGTTAAGTTCACCTACAGCAACCTAAAGGCTGAGAGACAATATATAAAAATAAAATCCAAGGACAGAGCAGCAGCCTTTTGCTCGAGCCCTCACTGTGCTTGCATTGAATGTCCATGTGTCTTTGCGGCCGGCACCTGGAAGCCTTTCCCAGCAGACCTAATGTAAGAGAGCTAAAACTTAGAAGAAAATGCACATGTGAAATCTGCATGACTGTGGGCTAGTAGCAATGTCTTACATATGAAACTGTTATGGTTTGTGTCTAGGTGTCGCCCCAAACCCTCATGCAGGCACGGGGCAGCTTCTGGAGTTTGTGATTAATTCATGACCCCATGCTGGGATTATGGGTATGAGTGCTGCACCAGGGACAGATAATCTGCACTGCAACAGGAGGGGAGAGAGGCTTGCCAGCTCTGCAGCCATTGATCCTCCCTTCACTCTTTGCTGTCTTCTGCTGCCATGGGTGGCTGCCCTCTGCCAGGTGCCACTCTGCCTTGGAGCCAGTGGAGTATGGACTGAAACCTCTACTTACTGTGAGCTAAAACCTTGCCTTCATTCTGGGTGTTCGGTATTTTGTCCCAGCAATGAGGGCAATGTTACCAAGACAGATGCTAAATGTGAAAACAACAAAAAATTTGAATTTATCAATAAGTTTTGTCCTTTAGAGGATACCATCAAGATTGTAAAAGACAAACTAGCATGGGAGAAAAATAATTATAAGTCACATATCTACTAAGAGAGTTTTACCTAGAATATACAAAGAAATTTTATAACTAAGTGATAAGAAAGACAAATAATTCTATTTTAAATGTAGGAAAAAAATCTGAAAAAAGGGGTCAGCCTGATAGCTCATCAGACTAAAGCACCTATAATCCCAGCCCTTGGGAGGCTGAAAACAGGAGGATCACTATGAGTTCGATCTACATAGTGAGACCCTGTAGACCCTGTACTAAATGCATAAAAAAAAAAATTGAAAAAGTTTTCCAACATATAAGTAGCTAATAACACGATAAGCTCCTTAAGTTCATTAGCTCTGAGGGAAATGGCTCTGTCAATTAAAAGTACAATGAAATTTCAGATCCACTGGGATGGTTAAAATAAAAGTAGTAAGTGTGAATGAGAAAGGGAAGAAACTGCTGGGTATGGTGGTGCATGCCTGTAATCTCATCACTTGGGAGGCTGAGGCAGGAGGATCACTGGGAGTTTGAGACCAGCCCGGGCCACAAAAGTGAGCTCAGGACCAGCCTGAACTGCATAGCGAGACCCTGTCTCAAAAAGACCAAAAAAAAAAAAAAAAAAAAAAAAAAAAAAAAAAAAAAAAAAAAAAAAGAAAAGAAAAGAAACAAACTGGAATCTTTAGTCCCTGAAAGGAGTGCAAATTGGTGTGGCTACTTTGGTAAATAGTCTTTCAGTTCCTCAAGTGACAAAATATAGGGCACACATGTGACCCAGATAGTCTCCTAGCTATGTATCCAAGAAAATGAAAAATATGCCACATAAAAACATGTACACAAGGGGCTGGGGAGATAGCTCAGGGGCACAGGTGCTTGCCTGGCAAGTGCAAGGTCCTGAGTTCAATCCCTGGTTCTAGAAAAAAAAATGAAGAAGAAAAAAATACTAGATACTAACAGGGCTGTTTGATGTGCCCACTCAGTGGGCTGCCATCAGCAGTAGAAAGCAAGGGAGTACTGGCACCCCACGACAGGGATGAACCTCGAAAGGTTAAGTAAGTGTTAAGTAAAAGAAGCCAGGCACAAAAGGCCACAGGCTGCACACTTCCACTAACATGAAATGTTCAGGACAGACAAACCTACACAGACAGAGAGGACAGCAGTGGTCGCCTATGCGGGGGCAACGAGGTGAGTGAAATGAGCGTGGATTACTGAGAGGTTCAGGGTTTCTGTTTTATTCAAGTAAAATCTTCACAAATTGATGGTAGTGAATGTTACACAACTTTGAACATGCAACCATGGAACTGTACACTTTAAAAAGTAAATTTTGTGGTATGTGAGGTGTATCTTAACGAAATTGTTATAGCTCTTCCCTGGAACCATATACGTCCTCCTTCCACATGCCCAATCCTTCTCCTAGTGCAGGCTCCTATGGTTTCCCATATCATCATGCATACTGTAGTTTCATGATACAGTATTTGCCACAATATATTATAATCATCAGTGTGAAGGTCTAGCTATCCAATCTAAGTGTGTACTAAAGGCACCAGCCAAGCCTCACGTGGGAAGTATTCAATAATATTTCTTGAATACTTTCCTTTAAATTCTTATCCAGTCTAAGAAATAAACATAGACGATCTAGCATGTATTTTAACAGTATATATGAACTATCCGGGAATTTGCTTCACTACCATTTCACGAGAACACAGAAATCAAGTACACAGCTGTACTTCAGAGTGTGAGTATGCGCCGTACCAAGCCAAAACACCGTGGTCCACCTCAACCTTTATCTTGGGGAACATGTGAGTGACCAACAGCGAGCCTTTATAGCCACCCAAGCCTAGCATCAAACACACTGCTCATCTTCCCTCTTTCCAAACCACCTTCATAAGACATCCTCCTCCAATTAGAATTACTAGACCAAGGGGCACGAGCACCTGCTTTCTCACAGTCCAAACAATGGAGCCACAGTGCATTTTATTTATTAAATTTGGCTCAAACATTCCTCAAAAAACTACACTGAACAAGCAATTCCACTTATTCCTCTCCCTTTCTCTTTTCTTTCCTTTTTTTTTTTTTTCTTTTTAACATATTTAGTACATGGTCTACAGGGTCTCACTGCATGGATCAGCCTCAGTGATTCTCTTGTTTTCAGCCTCCCAAGTGAAGGTGTTACAGGTGCTCACCACCATGCCCAGTCTCACTTGCCATCTCAGCACGCCCTAGGGGCAGGACCAGCATAGCATGCCAGGGATTGAACCTTGGCCGCTGCACTCTGCCTAAGCAGGCATTTTAGTCTGCTGAGCTATCTGGCTGGCTCCTCCTTCCTCCTTTTTTGATGCTAGAGATTGAACCTAGGGCCTCAGGTTTGCCAAGTATGGGCTATACCACTGAGCTATATTGTTAGCCCATTTTCCTGTTATTTTTATTTTTATTTTTTTAGTTTAACTCTCACACTTAACTGGAATTTATAATGTTTTAAGCACAGGGACTGTTGATCACAATAGCAATAATCTAAAATAAGGAAATGGCCAACTTATGGCACAACTTATATAAATAAGATTTCCAAAGAGTTTATAATATCCATGAGAAAAGCATGAAAAAACTGTAGCCTAATCCACTGTGTGCTTTGGTTAACATGCTCTGTGCCACCAGTGAGTGTCCTTAGCATCCTTAACAGGCTGCTGAAGAAGGTCATTTTATACCAGTATGGCTGCTACCAAGGCCACAAGAGAGAAGCTATATTTGTATGCAGCACTAACTCTTTGGTGGCTAATGTATGTTTCTGTTTGCTGGGCCTTGTTATGGCTGCTTTTTTGTGCAGATAAAGTATGCTTAGTGTTCTCCTTATTAAAAAAAAACTTGTATAGATACACACACATACACATTTGAATAATACATAAAAATTGTCTACCATAGAAAAAAGCAGATAGGATTGCATCAAAATGTTGATAGTAGTTGTTTGTGAATAGAGGTTTGCTTTTTTGTAATACTTAGTGTTTTCCAAGATAAGTATAAAATATTTAACTAAATCTTTTTTTTTTTTTTTTTAAGAAGGCTGATGAGCAGAAGGTATGACTGATGGGGAAAAAGAGGCCTTACCTAGAGAGGTGACATTTCCATAATTCTCCAGCATCACGTCCCAGTATAAGGCTCTCTGGATTGGTCCCAAACATGCCCATTCCTCTGCGGTGAAGCATACCGAGACCTCCTCAAACATCACCAACTCCTGAAACCAGATGTGTGTGGCAGACTAGTGATGCCTGGTGCTCCCCTACAGATGGAATCTTCTCCCTTCTAGGGACAGAATGCCATGTGAGGTCAAGAGTTGAAAAGCAGATATCAAGGAGAATGAAGGGGACCCTCTGCGAAGTCTGTCTTCCCATAGACGACCCTTGATATGGAGACAGGCACTGATAGGGCAGCCCAGCAGCAGGGCACAGGAGCCACTGCAGCAGCAGTGCAGCAGTGTGAACAGGAAGGAAGGAGGATGCCAGGCTTACCTGTGGCTGGGCCGTCAGGAGCATAAGTGCCATTAATTGATTCCGTGGGTTCTCTTCCTGGGAAAGGGTAGATGCTTCAGGGGCAGGAGAATCTGCACAGGAAAAGCAACTGTGGGTGAGATGGGTGAGATTCCCGTCACTCTTATCTCCCTCCCATGTGTAATACAACCTATAAATCAAGAGTCTCAGAATGACCCAAACGCCCAAGCTGAGGCAATGATGGTTACAAAGGGACTACAAACCTTTTCTTCACACAGTGATGCCTGTGTGAAGGGCTGCAATAATCCAAGTGTGGCAAAAAGAACGGACACCAAGTCAGAGGGACCAAGAGACAGGAGGGCCAATGGCAGGCAGCATAGAAGGAGACTGGGACTACACAGGGTACCTGCACAGAGCAGGAGAGGAAGCACTGCCCACAAAAGGTTCTGGAAAGGGACGCACCATGCAGAGGATCCTGGAGATTGAAGACTACTGGGTCTGGAAGAGTGTTCCGGTGGATTTTAGCTGCGAAGTGGCTGCTAGGAGGCGCAGGAGGAAGTGCTGCACCCAGAGCATGGGACCCCTCCTGGCCAGTGTCCTGGCTGTGGTCAAGTATAGGTACCTGGGGACAAGCCAAAATACAAGCAGTTCGCTCTTCTCATTCCTTTGGAAAACAGACTCATTTCTCAACTATGGACCTCCTTCAGTCCTCAGTCAAGAACTGAGAGGTCAGAAAGACCCACCTGGAACGTCGTGCCACAGAAGAGCAGCAAAGCTGTGCATGGGGCAGAGGGGAGCCGTCCTCCAGCCCTTCTGGCACTATGGCCTCTCCAGGGGAGAAAGCACAGGACAGGAACAGAAGCCAGCCTGATGGGCTCAGGAAGGCATGCAGACAGCAGGCAGGAACTGAGAGCACAGATTTAGCTTCAGGCCTAGCTTTCCATAGGACCTGGGTTCAGTCCCATCTTTTCTACTTATTTACTCTTTTACTGGTTTACCTAGACCTTCCGGCTCCAACACGAGCAACACTGTGGTGAGCGCCTAGACACATGGCTTTGCTATGTGTTTAACCTATGGCAACTCACCGAGTCATTCTGCTTCAGTTTTCTTATCCCTCAAATGAAGAGCATGCTTTAGTGACTTGTAAGGAGACACACAGCTCTAAAATCTTCATTTTTAGATTAAAACAAGCCCATTGTTTTTGTTTTTCTGAGACAGGATCTTGCCATGTACTTTGCACTCATCTTGAAATCACTATGTAGCCCAGGCTGTCCCTGAACTCTCGAAGAGCCTCCTGCCTCAGTTTACCAAGTGTTGGAATTACAGGTGTGCACCACTATCCCCAGCACAAACCCATTCTTTTTTTTTTTTTTTTTTTTCACAAACCCATTCTTGATGCCACTGCTGTCTGAGTTAGGGTTCAGACTTCTTACACAGAAATGTCTCTAGCGGGCCAAAGATTTATAGAGAGATCTCACACCCACAGGATTCTAACCTAAAGATCAAGGAGATAGTCTCACCTGCAGCATCTTAACCTAACCTTTACCTTCCAGAATCCTAGCAGGGTCACACAAAGGGGGTCACCCTCGATGTGGAAAGCTTGCCTTTCACACTCCAGGCTGCTATCACTATTCCAAACAGCCTATGGGGACAACCCGCAAAGACATAAACAAACTGAACCAGTAAGCGTCCTCCAAGGGAACAAAGTGGAATTAATGCTTATGTGTTATTTCTGAGTCGAAACAAAAGACCTAATTGGTAAACCTACCTCTTTGCTAACATAACCTGTGATCTGAACAGCTTTCAAGCCTACTTTAATTAGCACGAGGTTGCTTGTGAACCACTAATTATTAATGAAAATCTCAGGATCACCCACCAGCCGGGCCTCAGTTCTTTCTTTCCCACCACTCGCCCCCATGCCAGCCCTGCTCACCGTTAGCACAGATCCATCCACATACTCCTGCAGCTCCTCGACCAGGGTCACAGCCTCCTCGCCACTTCCAGGCCGATGGAGCCGCACCCACGTCTGGAGCTCCCCCGGAAGGATGCTCAGGAACTGCTCCAGCACCAACAGCTCTAGGATCTGGGCCTTGGTGCGTGTCTCTGGCCTCAGCCACCGGCGGCACAACTCCCGGAGTCGTTTTAGGGCCTCCTGGGGCCCAGAGGTCTCATGGTAACGCAGCTGTCTGAACTGTGTGTGCGAGGTTTCCCACATGGAGGAGCTGCTGCCTGGGTAGCTGGCTCCCCACTTCCGGGTGTCATCCTTGCCTCTGACAAGGCCCTCTTGTGGCAAAGCACTGTGGGCCCAGTTCTCTCTTGTCATTGCTGTGTTGCAAGAACGCTTCCTCTCCAGGTCCCCTTAATTTTTGCTTGACTTCTTAGAGCTTAGAGAATGTCATTTCTAAGGCCTCAAGAAATCATTGTGAGAGAAGTAATCCAGTTTTCCCCAGGCAGCTCCTAATTTAAAAATAACCTCCCCAAATCCAGGGTCGGGACTCCTGAGTCAGCTTCGTCTGGCAGAAACGCCCTGCCTGAGGCCCTGAGAACAGACACCGCTGAAACTAGCACCTTGGAAATGCTCTGTTCCATTCAACAACAAGGACCTCCGTACCACTTACACGGGCCTCCTGGATACCTGGGTAGCTCGTGCTTTACTCCACTTCTCAGCCTTTATTCTGTAACCTGAAAAATAGGAACACCAGCAGTTCTCACCTTACAGAGTGCCTAAGCTACTAAGTGCCCAGGCTGAGCCCACATGTGTTTCTCCTTTGCCGCCCAGAGTGGTGGGCTCACAGGCCCATGAGGCTGAGCCTGGCTCTAGATGTATTTCATGTGGGTTTTGCTTCCTTTGTTTATGCACAGCTGGGAATTTAACAAGGGCAGCGTTCTCGACAAACGTTCCCCTCCAGAGCTGCCCTTCCCACCCGTTCCAAGTTTCCGAGCAGTGCCTGACACACGGACTCAGATGTTAGCCATCCTGCTCCATGAGCTCGCTTTCCTACGCCCTCGCAGTCAACGAGTAAGCACAGTTGTAATCTGGATGCTTATGGGAAAAATACTAACAGCAAAGAAAGACTGAATTAAGTTCTGTGTAACTTTGCTCTACCTACTTTTAATTCTTTCAAAATTGTTCATTAGATTAATCAGAATATTTGGATTACTTTGTTTTTTGTAATTTTAAATTTTTACTAAAATTTTTATTTTTATTAATACATGTTTGCAATATATAAGGACTCCCTATAACACAGGAAGGAGGTACCTATACCCAGCACATCTTTGTATTATTTTGAATAAGGCTTTTGGCTTTGTAGAAATCATCTAATTTTTTAAATGACACTTAAATTTCTGATTACAAAACCAGAAACTGGTAAAACTAAAAAGCACACACAAACCAGAACGCAACAGTTGCTCCCAATTTGGGCTACGCTCTAACAGTCCTGGTTCTATGCATGAGACTGGGTCATAGGCCTGGATCTGGCAATCCAACTGTATAACTTGCCTCCTTACCCATTACATTGTGGACATGATAGTAAACATTTTTCATCATTTTAAAGAGCTGTGTGAGTCCAGTCATAATTAATTAGTTCCCTGTTGCCAGACATTTAGAGTTTTTAAATACTTTCCTATTATAAACAAGGCCAGGGCCGGCGAGATGGTTCAGTGGTCTAAAGCGCCTGCTTAGGAAAGCTCAGGCAACTGCAGGGACTGCGGTTCGATCCCCGGCACCACATGCTGTGCCAGCCCCCACCACCAGGGCAGGCTGAGCCAGCCACAAAATAAATAAAATAAAGAAACAAACAAACACAACAAGCAAACAAATAAATAAATAAAATTTAAATAAATAAATAAATAAACAAGGCCACAATGACTATCCTTCATGAAAACCTCTGCTTAACTGCCCCCTCAATGCACCCTAACACCCAGTACATGATACACAAGTGCCATATTGCTGGCCTACATCCTGAGCCTGCCTTTTGTTCCTTTTTTTGTGTGTGTGCTGGGAACCAAACTCAGGACTATATGCTTAGCTCCCAGCCCCTATTTCTATTTTTTCAGGATAAATTTCTGTAAGAAAAGTTGTTGAATCAAAGGCTATGTTATTAAACTGTTAAGATTCAAATACACATGAAAGTATTTTCAATAATTTCATTTAACACAGAAAGCCTCAAAGAGCTTGGCTATCACCAACTAAGAAAGGCAGAAATACGAACACTGTTTCAATACAATGTGTAAACACAAGTGCTAGGAGAACATGTAAGTCCAGAAAGGACTCAGGAAAAACTCAGATTGAATACTAAAGGAAACATGAGCACACTAATAGCTACCATGGAAACTATTCCAAAAAGAAATTATTCTCCCAATCCAAAAGGGCTGGTCTCACACACAGCTGTTAGAAATAGGCATTGCAATGTTGTACTAGCAGGCACAGAGCCCTGGGCTCCACCTCTAGCATGGGTCCGGGGGAGGATAGGCCAGCACAGGACAGGACAGGACAAGACGAGAAAGACAAATATGCTTTGCAAGCCAGAGAAAAAGAAAGTAAACTTGGAAGGCAAGACTGAAGGAACAGAGCAAGAAGGTGAGCAGAGGTCAAATTTTAAGGGTTCCTGAGAGGCAGGATAAGATGATTGCATCTTACAAATGATGAACAACTGTTAAAGTGGCTTTACTTGACATTTTCTTTTGTTATTTTTAAATACAGGTAACATACTCACTTGGGTGAAGAAGAGCTGGAGTTACAAAGCACATACTGTGTAGCTGCCCTCTCCCCACTAGCTTCTTACGGACCTTTCCAGCTACTTATGTACATACAAATACACACACACACGGTTGTGTGCTTCCCTGGCTGCACAAATGGCGGATCATCATGAAGTGTTCCACCTTCCCCTCTCAACAGTGTGACCTAAAGACCTTTCCAGTCTTCCCCACTGTTACTGCACCTTATTTTGTGTTTCAGCACCAATGGGACACTTAGATAACTTTCAACCTTTTATTACCAATAATATCATCAATAACTTTTGAGCACACATCAATTTGCACATGCACAGGCAGAAAAGCGCTCCTAGCATTAGAGCCGCTGGGTCAGAAGGTGTGTGCATTTGTAATTTTGATGAGGCCAAGCAGCCCTGCTGAGGATGGCACTGCTTCACCACCCACTCCCCTGAGCCTCCCCTCGGCAGTGCCTACCTCCTCACTGCCATCAACGCAGCTGGCGAAGACTGCAATGTGTCTTGTTTAAATTGGGGTCTTGCAGTGATGCCCAGGCTAGAAGACTCCTGGGCTCCAGAGATCCTCCCACCTCCACCTTCTGAGTGCTTCGACTATAAGCACATGACACAGTCTGTTACTTCTGCGAAATATTTAACTTGTAACTCTAGTAAATGACTATACGAAGTCATTTTGTTAAGTATTCATATATTTTGGTCATATTTCTCTTGGGGTGCCGGGTCTTATTTTGCACACATTCTGTACAACAGGAAAATATGTTGCTTACAATAGGAGCTGGGAATTCTTCCACTGCTGTCTGTGTCACGGGCGTCACCTGACTCTGCTTATCAAGGTTTGTGCCAGGCAATCTTTTGTTCTGTAGTTTCTGGGTGTTGTGCCGACATTGGAAAGACCTTTTGCTAAGTATTGTGAAGGGAACCTTAAAGGGAGCACAAATTGCAAGGAAGGAGTGCTGGGCGAGGGAAAGCTAGCTATTGGGAAGGTCACCACATTTCTCCAGTGGACATGGGATTACACACCAAGCGAGTTCGCAAGAGGGCTAAAATTACTGAGACATATTTGACAGTTCCTGGTAACCACTTATAAGTGATGAAAGGGAACTTTAAAAACTATTTCAAGTACCTGTCTATATAAATTTTCAGAATTTTGCAGATAAAAATGACAAATCTTAAATGTGGATTCTGCTTGCTTCTCACAAAAGGTGCATAAGGCGTAAGTCCCAGAGATCCAAAGGCTTGTGATTTACTCAAAAACTAGGTAAACAAGTTCTGAACCGCAAGCCTCCAAACTAGTTCTACGGAAGACAATTATGAAACTCAAATAACAACTACTTAAAACAAGTTTCCAAACACTTAACCCCTGCCTGACAGAGCTTTAATCCGGCAAGCAATGGTCAGACAGTCCCTGACAGGTTAGCAATCACTTTTTCCCCCAAACGACAGCACTCTTTCCAAGTTAGCAGTCTTACTACTCAAATGTATTTCTTTCAGTAATGGCAGCATGTGTGGTTTGCTTTTTAATATTATAAAATTAAAAGTTGACAATGGGCCCATCCCTAAAAACAAAAACATGCCCTAAGGAAGTCTCACGGTTCCCTGCATCACAGCCAAGAGGCCGAGGTGAGAACGTGGAGGTCCATTCCGGGGTCACCCGCAGACTTGAGGTGTTGTACTCAGTACCCACCCACCCCTCCCCGCGACCACTGCGCGCCGCTCCCGGCCACCGCGAAGACCCCGACTCCGGCCTCACCCTGCTCACCAGGGGTTCTGGACGCAGCTCCAGCCTCCCGGGGCTCCTCTTCTGCACCAGGATGCTGGGAGATGGCACCGGAACCGGAAGCGGCGCCGCTGAGAGCCATCGGGACTGTCGCGCCGGCGAACGACTTCCGGCTTCACTCCACCCGCCATTCCGGCTTCTCTAGGAGGCTGCATCGTTCTCTCTCGTGGCTTTTCCTAGAGGAAGCGGGGAGGCGCTCCTGAGGCTGCTCAGAGTTATCCTGGAGGCCAGCTCTGTGACTACGCTGAGGATACCCTAATGAAAACAGATCAGTAGCTCTTAAAATTCATGGCTGGTGTCAGGCATTACCCAGTAGCATTTGGTAGTTGCAGTGGAATAAAGCTGAATTTCAAATCATAACAGCCAGGATATCAGAAAAAGAAAGTCAAGGCTGTAAACATTACGTGAGCGTGTCTTTCTCACGGTACATTTCATTTGCCGTAAGACAGGTAGTATTGCCACAGCTTTTTTTTTTTTTTTTTTCCCTCCATTTTAGGGGTTTACTGGGTGCTCAGGGTCTCACTACTAGTTCGGACACGTAGTGATCCACCTGGTTACAACCTCCCAAGAGCTGGGATTACAGGCACATACCACCACGCCCAGTCTTGACTGCTGTCTCACTGCAACCCGGGGCAGAGCCAGCACTGCAGGCCCAGGAATTGAACCCCTATCCTGGGCGTGTTTGCAAACGCTTTAATCCGCTGAGCTATTTGGCCAGCTCTTCCACTTTATAGTTTCAAGTCCACAATGAAGCGCTTGCATCACTCAGGATTCTGAGGTAAGATGAGGTAAGCCAGGGCAAGCCAGGGTAGTTCCTCAGACCTGAGTATTACACAGTAGTCAGGACTTGGAGAAGTCACGCCAAAGTGAATGCAAACTAGCATTAAAGACTGTGTGGGATGGGAAGCAGAGACGCGATCCTCAACTTTCCCACAGTCATGACCCTCAGCCCCCATCCCCACCTCGACTGGCAACTGGCAACTGAAACCAGGACCTTCACATCCCCAGCGCTCTTTATTTCCAGGCAGGTTCGTGCTGAATTGCTCAGGGTGGGCTCAACCTTGTGATCCTCCTGCATCCGTCTCCCAGAGTGCTGGGATTACAGGTGTACCTGACCACATCCAGTATATGAACTGAATATACTCTGCCTTGGAAAGGCCCACAAGTGGTAGATCCAAGAAAAAATAAATGCAAGTGGTAGCAACAGTGTGACAAAGGACCTAAGATTTCCTCCTTTCAAGTACTAGAAAAATAATAGTTACTATGCAGTCAAGGGCCTATTTTGAAATACTAAAATTCTTTGAGTTAGATATTAAAGCAGCTTCTGCTTTTTAACTTAAATAAGACTCCCTTTGTGCTGTACACAATGATGACCTCTGCCCACCTGATTTTTGAAGTTATGAGGAAGGGGCTACACCCATGTAATGGTTACTGAGTCCTATTTTAAGTATGAAAAGAACAAATTCCACCCAGAAACGTCACATCATTTCATTCTAAAAAGTCCTTAAAGGAAACTTGTCTTCTCATTCTGAAAAAAAAAAATAATCCCAGTGATATTTATAAGAACAGTAGGTTTATTGGAATTATTACTTTCTTGCCAAAACCATTTTACAAAGCCATTTTTTTTTTTTTTTTTTGGTCTTTTTTTTTTTTTGGAGACAGGGTCTCACTACACAGTTCAGGCTGGCCTTGAGCTCAGTTTTGTAGCCCAGGCTGGTCTTGAACTCGAACCAGTTCGATCCTCATGCCTCTGCCTCCAGAGTGCTGGGATTATAGGCAGGCACCACCACACCCAGCACAAAGCCAGTTTTATATCACAGGTGATTAACAAGTCTTATGGCTACCACTTAACAATAAAACCATCCCTTTTTATTAATACACACTGAAAAAAGCAGCCTGCCACTGAGGCTAGAGCTGCAATGAATTTAATCTTACGGGATTTAGGCACAACACATTTACTCATCTACTTAATGCTATTTTTGGTTTCAATTTCTCCCCAGACCCAACATAGCACATATCACATCTAAAGAAAAATCTCTCAAAGGGACTATTTTCCACTCTAAGCAGGCTTCCCCTCTCACCCCACCCCCACCCCCCCACCCCCGATCTTGCCACAGGTTCCCGCTGGTCTTTTTTTAAAATGTATTTAGTACAAGGTCCACAGGGTCTCACTAACAGATTGGGCTGCTAGCATTCCTGTTTTCAGCCAGCCAAGCACTGGGATTACAGGCACATGCAAGCATGCCCAGTCTCAGTAGCCGTCCCAGCTTGCTCTGGGTACAGGGCCAGCACAGCACGCAGGGGATCAGACCCGTCACTGAGCCTAAGCAGGCACTTTAGTCTGCTCAGCCATCTGGCCAGCTCTTCCTGCTGGTCTTAAACTGTGTACCTCAGCTGGCCTTGATTCTCCTGCCTGAGCCTCCAGAGTACATGTTTCCTTTAATTATGGCTATGTAAAACTTAATTTCACTTTCCTCTCATTGAGGTGCACACATACATTTCACACAGGGCAATTCTATGCAAGCAGGGTGGCTGTAAAGTATTTCTTCCTTATATTCCTCAGAGATGGTCAGAGCATCAACACCATGAAGTGGATAAGAAGCCAGTGGGTAACGAAAACAGGTAGGTAATGCACAAGTTTCAGGAGGTGTATTTCAAGAGAGCTGGGTACAGAGGGGCACATGGGCTGAATGAAACAAAAATGAGCAACCAAGGGTCTGTGGAGAAAGCACTGTCCTTAAGAAACAGCTAGGGTTCCACAGAAGCAAAGTTAATAAATCCTTGGAGACAGCCACCAATTCATAGTTGTATGAAAGGGCGCTGAAGGCTTGGGATATAACTCAGCATCGAAGTCCTTGTCAAACACAAGGTCCAAGTTTCATTCCTAGTACCCTTGTTGAAAAGAAGGGTTAAAAGGATGGTCATCGATGGGGCCATAATTTGTAAGTCTTGCAGCCAAGCTGCTTAAACTACATACATGATTATCCCAACAGGTGTCTTATTAATTGTACTAGTAAATAATTCAATCTGCTTGTACCACCAGGGGTACAAGCTGCCTGATGAGCAGTCACACATGTACCACTGGTGGCTCAAGCTGATGAGAATGTGTTAAACACCAAAGTTAACATCTGGCAGTCCTGTCAGACCCCTGCAGGAAGGTGGGTGACAAGTTCAAATCATATAGCAGAATGTCTTAAGGGAGCAGGGACTTGGCTCCATCATTTACTCCTGAAGCTCAAGGCAGGCATTGGCTTAGAGGACTGGGGGGGACTTGGAGGAACTAGAGCCTGGGCTCTCTTAGGGCAGATGTGATGATCTCCTGCATTAATACTTCTGCATATAAGGTGACAGGATATGCTTCCTTGAAGACATTTAAAGACCATGGAATCGGGGCCGGCGAGGTGGTTCAGTGGTCTAAAGCGCCTGCTTAGGAAAGCTCAGGCACCTGCAGGGACTGCGGTTCGATCCCCAGCACCACATGCTGCACCAGCCCCACCACCAGGGCAGGCTGGGCTAGCCACAAAATAAAAATAAAAATAAAAAAATAAAAAAAAAAAAAAAAAAAAAAAAAAAAAAAAAAAAAAAAAAAAAAAAAAAAAAAAAAAAAAAAAAAAAAAAAAAAAAGACCATGGAATCCTTCCATATGAAAAAGAAAACCTATGTGAAGAAGTAATTTCAGACTCTTATGACAAGTGATGAGGAAACAATGACACAGTGGCCAGAGAATATCTGCTCAGCAATACAGGATGCACCAGCAGCTTCACTGAGATGAAAGGTCCTGAAAGCAACACATCTCTTCCAGGGCCCGCAAACCCTGCCTTGAGTAACTATGCAGAGAGATTATGATATCAAAATTTATATGCAAATCACTATTCTTCCAAAATAGGACAAAGCCAAACAATCCTTTTCAACACACACACACACACACA
>PVKN010002359.1:0-43055 GCA_004027915.1 Capromys pilorides | reverse complement strand
AAACAAGTATCATTTCACAAGTCAGGTAACTAAATATGATTAGTTTTGTTTCTGGACTATATTCTATTCCATTTATCTATAAGTCATTGAACTTATTTTGCTTTAATTTTTTTCAAAGTAATTTTTCACTTTCTAACTATTAGTGCTTTTGTTTCATTTGTCCGTCCATATTTATTTTCTCTTCTCCATTGTGCTGACCTTAGGGAAGTGAAACTGAGTGAACTACATTAAGCTTGTCCTATATCTGATTCTGGGGCCAGTGGAGCATCCTGGAAAGAGGTTACAGCAAGTGAGGAAAGATCAGGACATTTAGGCTCCTCTTTTCCCTCCCCTGAGGTTTCCTCAGGTTGGTTTTGTGACTTCACCAAATGTGACTGCTACTTTCAAGGCAGCAGAGCCTATACACTTTCTCGCCTGGATTCTGACAAGTTCTCCCCAGCATTATCTCTTCAGTTCTAGAAGATGTGACAGTGCTAAGCTTTCTAATCCTGCCTAGGTGTCTGAATTGTTCCTCAGTAACTCTACATCTGATAATATATTTGTGGTTAGTTCCCTTGCATGTAAAATTCTTACAAGATTCTACTTGGAATGCACTGTTGTCTGTTGAGATCCTAACTAATGCTGGTATATTAGAAAGTTTTAAAAATGTTTATATTATTCAGTATTTTTGCTAAGTATTCTTTAGTTTTAATATAAATTCTGAGATATCTTGTGTAAACAATCATAGCATCTTATATATGGTGACCTTTTGTGTTTCTTCCTTATTTTTTAAGACAGGGTCTCACTATATAGTTCAGGCTGGCTTTAAACTCATTATGTAGTCCTTATTTTTAAGATAGGGTCTCACTATGTAGTTTAGGCTGCCCTCAAATTCACTGCAATCCTGCTGCCTCAGCCTCATGAGTGCTGGGATTCTAGGCATGTGCCACCACACTCGGCCTGTGTTTTTTCCTTTAAAGTACTCTTAATTTCTGTTTTTTTAAAAAAATTTCTTATTTCCTTGGCTTAAGCCCCAACTATGTTGAACAGAAATAATTATAGTTATCTCCTTCCTGGTTTTAAGTTGAATGCAGTGGGTCGTCCACTATTAAGCACTACATCTGTTGTAGATCTGTGTTAGGTAACCTTTTGTAACTCAAGGAATTCTTTTTATTACTTTTTAAAATTATGAACAAATGTTGACTTGTATTGAATGTTTTACTGTGTTGTTTGAGATGATCATAAGCTGTTTTCTTTTTCTTTTTCCTCCCTCCCTTGGATCCTACTAGTGCATGTCAAAGACAAGGCCATGGAGACATTCAGATCTTGCCCAGGCATAGAAGAGGCATAAGAATTCCTTAGTACTTGCAGGTAAAGCTTAGGCTTTTGAAATCTTCTGTGTGGAGCATTACAAGTTGTCTACAGTGGCATAATTGTGATGTACTATTTTGTTTACAAAACATCTGCTCTTTTGTTTGCTTAACAGCTCTTTTCCTATGAGAGTCAGAAAAGGATGGAGTGAAGGAAGTGGTATGGAGTAAAACCCATTCCATTTGTTGTGGGGAGAGGCTGAAGCTGGAGAATGATCACAGGCCCACAGTAAGATAGATCAGAGAACAAACAGTGCCTGAGGCAGGCCACATGAACCTGCTGCTCTAGTCCAAAGAACACCAGGGGCTAAGGCAATCCACGCAATAGGTTGCTAGGCAGAGGGGTATCATATGGGCTTCCATGGTTGAGCAGTTCCTTTCCTTCTGTCCTGAGAGAGGGCTCTATCTGATCCATCTTTCTGTGTATTGTCTTATTTCTTCATCTTCTCCCTGCCCTTCACAATCATCCTGGGAAGTTACAGAGCTGGGTGGACAGTTGCAATTTGTAATTTTCAGTGATTCTATGTTGTTAGCATGTCTGTTTTATAAATGAGGAACCTGAGTTGAAATGTTCTACCCAGCATACTGGCAGAGAGATATTCTGGCTCTCTGGCTTGAGGTCTTAGGCTTAGAAACACTGCTTGCTTTCTCACTACAGTGAAGTAAGACTCGGGCCCTACCACTGTTGTGTTTCCTCTCCTTGTCCCAGGAGCCTCAGCTGTAAGCATATCCTCCTATCGTCCCACTCTTCCGTCCAGCTCCCCAGCAGTTCTACCACTGGGAAGCACTGAGTGGTCCTCTCCTCTGCTCCCAGACCTACTGTGCGCACCAGGAGGGGTGTATCTCGCCACTGCTGTGAGTACCAGGCATGCGCATGTGCGAAGGGCTAGGGTGGGACTGGGTTCCTCTCTGAGAAAGGAAAAGGAAGTGAGAGTGGCTCCAATTCTGCTTCTTGGTGCACTGAGCTGGAGCCAAGATGGACAGGCACTTGCTGCTATGTGGTCTGCTCCTGATCCTTCCTCTAACCTCGGGCTGGAGTATTTCCAACTGCCAGATGACTGAAGGTTCCCAGCTGTCTCTGGTCTCCCGATTCTTCATTTTATGCTCCCGGGACTCTTCACTGCTTCTTCTTGTTTCATGCATCTCAGTGACCAACCTGACACAGACCTTGGATACTGTGCCTCAGAATGTGGAGGGGCTCTGTCTCAGTGGTTCTATTTCTGTTCTGCCCCAGGATGCCTTCTCCACCTTGCCTAGGCTCAAGGTCCTGAAGTCAAACCTGCATCTCACCCAACTCCTCCCAGGAGCTCTTTGGGGACAGGGAAAGCTTCAGAAACTCTCTTTCCTATCCCCTCCTGACCAGAAATACCTCCTTCTACCCTCTGATGCCTTTAGTGACCTGAGATCCCTTCGGAACCTTCAATTCTCAGGCCGCTGCCTGGACAGGAATTTGAGTGTCCAGTTGCCTCCCAATCTGAAACAGCTGGCTATTGTATACAGTTGCCTTCAGGATGTGGGGGAGTTGGCTGACATCTTCCCAGATCTGGTACATGACTCCTCCTCTGGGGATGCCTGGACCCTGGACACATTGGACCTGTCAATGAACAGGAGGTTGAAGATGGCCAGTCTGGGAGCTCTCCAAGGCCTCAAGGTAAGGACTCTGTACCTGAGCCATACAAAGATGGAGGCAACCTCAGTGCCACGACTGGGGCTTCAACAGCTCAATGCTTTGTTCATGAGCTTCACTGCCATGGCTGAGTTTCCAGCTGAGATAATTGCCCGCTTTGACTGCAAAAGCTGAATTTGGGAATAAATAAAATAAACGACATATCTTTGGAAGCCCTGGCTTCCTGCCACAGCCTGGAGATGTTGGATCTTCATTCCAATAGCCTCACTAAACTGCCACTAGTTTTCCTAGAAGCCATGCCCAGGCTTCAAAGACTAGACTTGGCCAGTAACCAACTACAGAATGTGACCCTGTGCATGAATGAGACAGAAGCTACATCAGGACTGTGGACCCCGAATTTGTCTAGCAATCAGCTGCACACCCTGCTCCTAGACACCTTCTCCTGTTTGCCCAACCTGCGAGACCTGCTACTTGAGGGAAACCAGCTGGTTTTCTTGGACAGACAGGTATTCCAGGGCCTAGGGATGCTAGAGATCTTGAACTTGAATAAAAATCCACTGGTAGAGCTGAGTGAGGGCTGGTTGACTTCTCTGCCTTTGCTGACCACCCTCAATCTGCTGGATACCCACATTTTGTTGAACTCAACATGGGGCTTCTGGGGTCCAGAGAATCTGTACAACCTAACTCTACAGCTTCCTTCTGCCCCTGCTGGGATGGCATTATCCTTGCCCCCAATGCTGACCAGCTTGGAGCTTCATGCTGGCTCAGGCACAAAGCACTGGAAGTTGTTGCCTCATGTATTTTTAGTCTTACAGGCCCTGACTTTAAAAGGCTGGGGACTGCAGTTGGGGACCCAGAACATTTCCAGGATCTTCCCCCCGCCCCGCTTCATCAACTCTTCCTGCTTGGCAGTAGTTTGGAGGCCCTATGTTCCAAGAACACCTCCAGATTCTTCCTCTGGCAGCTCCCCAAGCTTCAGTCCCTGGCAGTATGGGGGGATGGGCACAGCCCTAGGCCCTGCCGCATCACAGGGCTGCCCAACCTCCAGCAGCTGAAGCTGAAGGCCCAGACGTGATCCCATCTGGGTCTGGGGGAGCTGGTGGGTGAGCTGCCCAGGCTACAGGTGCTGCAGCTGGCTGACACAGGGTTGGAGACATTATCAGCTGCTGCTTTCCAGGGCCTCAGCAGTCTCCAGGTCTCAGTGCTAGACTCGGAGAATAACCTTGTGCTGGATTACAGCCTTTGAGGATTCAGTCCTCAGATGCCTCAGTATATGTATATTCTGTCTTTGTCCTTTGCCTGTGAGTGTGCCAATGCCTGGGTAGGACACCGGCTGGAGCTGTCCCCCAGAACATACATGTATGCATCATCAAATACCATGTGCCCCTCAGAAGTAGAAGACAGATCCAAGAAGGCCCTTTTCCCCTTTCTCTGGAGTCACTGTCCTAAGACCTTGGAATTGGAATTCTTTTTGGGCAGCCTTACCTTGCTGCTTCTGCTGATCTCCTTGCCCCTTCTCCAGGAAGCCAGGAACTCCTGGGTCCTCTATGTCCAGGTGTGGTTCAGGGCTTGGTTCCAAGGTCTGAGAGGTCAAAGGGATGAGGGCAAGAGGTTCCTCTATGATGTATTTGTGTCCCACTGCAGGCAAGACCAAGATCGGGTAATACAAGAGCTGTTGCCTGTTCTGGAGGGCTGCCCTCCTGCTGGCCAGGGACTGTGCCGCTGCCTCTCTGAGCGAGATTTTGAGCCAGGCAAGGATGTGGTGGATAATGTGGCTGACAGCATAGTGGGAAGTCCTATAACCCTCTGTGTGCTGAGTCATCAGGCCCTGCGCACACCTTGCTGTTGCCTGGAGCTCCGCCTGGCCACCTCCTTCCTCCTGGCTGCCCCCCACCCCCCAGTGCTGCTGGTGGTCTGCCTGGAGCACATCTCTTGCCACCAGCTCCCCCGCTACCATAGACTGGCTTGGCTGCTCCGCCGAGGAGACTACTATTTGTGGCCGAAGCAGGACAAGAAGGATGACTTCTGGGCTTGGCTGAAGAGCAGGCTGGGGAAGCTTGGGGTAGCCATGAAAGAGGCACGTGTGTTGGAGGGTGGGGGCAGGAAAAACAGCCTTGCTGGCGGAGAGAAAATAGACATGCGTAATTTATGAGGCTGAACTCAGTTTCCAGCAGGAGGAGGAGGAGCTGTGGGTTTGATGGGGACCAAATGCTGGGAAGAGGGATGCTAGGAGGCTCCAGTGGCTGAGTGAGAAAATTGGGGGATGGCAAGTGCCCATATTATGCTATGCAATCTCAAGTTCTCCTTATATCTTCAGTACATTTATTAAATTTATGAAATGCTTGGCCTAATGAGTTTTTTTTTTTTAAATGAAAACCCACATGAGGCGGGGGTTAAGTGATTACTGAGTCACAGAAGTTATAGCCTGGAGTATATAAGGCAAGAGGAATTCATGAGGCATGTGGGGGAAAGAAGGAGGGTGGGCACTCCTAAACTGTGGAACTCGGAATGGATGAGGCCAAATTCAACGACATCTTCAAGGAAGGGCTAAAGGAGCCTTCCATGATCTGGGGTTATACAGGGATTGATGGCTGAGGACCAGACAGCTGGCCAGAAGGCAGCACACTAATCTCCATTGTTCAGAAGCATTAAGCTGTGTTCACATCCACCATGCTTTTGAACACGACAGCAATACTATCACTCTGACCACTTCTGAAGATCACCTTTCCCCAGGAACCTCCTAAGCATCCCTAGAGATTCAGCCCAGCCCTTATTTTCTCTAGAAAACTTCCCGGCCTCCAGGCCCAGATGAAGTGTCTCCTGGGCTCTCTCAACTTTCTGCATCTCTGTTGAAAAAGACTGACCATAGACCTGGGAGCCCCTAGTGCAGTGGTCTCCAAAGTGAGGTGTACGGGGTGATCCAATGGGGCTTGAAAAGAAAATGCTATGACTTTTCACTCTTTTAAGAATCTCACCTTATTCTAAAACTAGACTACCTGCTTTATAGCAGGTAGCTTTGGCATGTTAGTTAATTTTTCTATCTCTTGGTTTCCTGTTTTTTTTTTTTTAATGCATTTAGTACAGGGTCTACAGGGTCTCACTACAGAGATTGAACTCCTAGTGATCCTCCTGTTTTCAGCCTTCCAAGTGCTGGGATTACAGGCGTGTACCACTATGCCCAGTCTCAATCACAGTCTCAGCATATACAGGGGGCAGGACTGGCACTGCACTCCAGGGATTGAACCCCAGTCCCTCTATCTGCCTAAGCAGACACTTTAATCCCACTGAGCTATCTGGCCAGCCCTCTTGTTCTATAATACAGGAAAGCATTACACCTTCCCTGAAAGGACTTTGTGAGGATTAAATCAGCTAATATGTCTAAAGCACTAACAGCAAGACCTCATGATGCATATAAATGCTTAATAAAATATTTATGTATTATAAAATAAATACACAGATGTTGGAACTGCACGCTTCAAAACTCAAAAGGAGTGCTTGACTAGTTTTACTCATGGGATGCTTGATTGGTAAAGTTTAGAGAATAGGCCCTCGAGACAGGGACCAGATTTGTTTCATTCACCTCTGCAAGCTTGTAGTGTGGTACAGGCCGAAAGGGTGGGGGTGGGGAAAGTTTCAATGAGGAACTGGGCAGAATGTTCATAAATTAAAATTTCAGGGTTCTGCTACAGAAAGAACCTAGATCTGGTTCAGGCTCTGTCATTTATTTCTGTATGATACAGGACAGGGTACTTTGTATCTCTGGAGATTTTTTTAGTCTTTCTCTTGGTAAGATGCCAGGCTTTAGTAGCACAGGGGCCAAGGGAAATCAAACAATTCCAGGCTGGCTGTAGGGCGAGGGGCGCCCTCTTGTGTCCTAACGGTGTTTTTCTTCCCTTTCTATCCTCTCTCTTCAGTCAGCCTGGAGCTGGAAATCCTTATCTGACCCTCAAAGCTTCTTTCCCAACTTTGGAGACTGGCACTCTCTCAAATGTCTCCCCAAATAGCTGTACTGTTTCTCCCTTCTCAAACTCTGTCTTCTCTCTGCCTTCTGTCACTCACTCATGAAGTGTCAGAGAGATCATCTTTAGAGGTAACATCACGGGGGTCCAAACTCTGCCACTTGCTGCTTCCATAATCTTGAGGGAGTCACTGTATTTCTCTAAGCCCTCCGCTTTATCTTTGTAAGTTGGAGGTAACAACATTAACCTCATAGGGCTGTTATGAGACTTCAACAACAAGGAGTGTTAATAGGCTGATATTAGGTTCACTGAAGAAAATCATAGGAGCTGTTATTCAAATAACCTGGAACATGGGTCACAAGGAATTTGAACTGGCTTATTAGAACTAAGATACACATTTCTTCTGATTTTAACACTAGCCAACATGCAGTGAGCTCCTACCATATCCTGGGCATTGGCAATTTGCTCAGAATCTCGAAGCCATCAATAAAAATAATTGGAGCCAATGGTTATACATATTCCAAGCTGTTTATATGCTTTCTCTCAATTATTCCTCTCAGCAAGCTAGCCAGGAAGATACTAGTGTTGATGCAGGAAGAAAAAACTGATCTGGGGTGGATGACCTAACCTCCAAATGACATAGGGAAAACTGATCTCCCAGCCTGAAAAGTAACTGGGATGAGTTCATGTTCTCTAAAACAGAAGAATGAATTTTAGGAACAAACGGAGGTAATGAGCAGAACATATTGATTGAGGGAAAAAAAGCTCCTGTGCGAGACAGGGACAGGAAGGGAGGTCCCAAGTGGGTGTCCCCAAGAAGCTGTTCTTTCAGGAACTTTTATAGAGGAAAACCACTTGGTGAGGTGGGTCTAAGGTTGTGGAGAAGACATGGGAACTCACTTAGGTGGGTATAAGGTGGGACAAAACTATGGTCAACCAATGAGACTACACGCACCATTGCTCAGGTAAAATAGATTAAATCCAGTCTCTTCCTGTTGGGGGTTGGGTTAGTGACTCACTTGGGCTCTTTCAAGGCGATTGATACCTACTTAGAATATCAATCTCTAATGCCCATCCCCAAGGAAGTATGTAGCTGTATTTGTTTACTCTTGTCTTGAGATTTGGCCCACAGCAAAGGAGTGTTGGTTTATAGTCAACTTGTCTTCCATGTCGTCCTGGCGCTAACTGCCTCTAATATTTCTATCTAATTCAGCTGCCTACAACAGTGTCACTCCCATTTTCCAGATAAGGAAACTGAGGCATTAAGAGGTTAAGTGATTTGTTCAAGTTTTCATAATCAGTGTGCCGACAGAATATGCATCCTGACTGAAGTAAGTCCTGACGCAGCAGCAGGATTCCAGACACTATACCTTTATCGTCTAATTTGATCTTTACAATAGCCTGCAAAGTAGTTTCACTTATACTACACCGGTGAGAAAATCAGGGATAAAAACAATAAAATAGTTTAAGTCCACACAGCTAGGAAGCTGGCGAGTGAGGCCTTGGAGTCATGTCACTGTAAAACCCACATTCTCAACCCCACGCTAGATCACTCATGCCTCATATTCACAGTGGAGCAAAGCAAAAGCATGTTTTTCTGTAATAATGGTTCATATTCTTCTAACACCCACAAGTGCCAAGCGCGGTATCAACGGATTTACATAATAATTGCTAACATTTATTGCATATTATTTGGATTCGGGCCCTGAAATAATTGTTTTAGGATTATCATCTCATTACAACTTCACCAAAAGCCGGTATTATAATTGTCTTTATTTTTCAGTTGAGGAAGGACAGGGTCAACATTCATCCAAATCCATGCATTGTAGTTGTGAACTGAAAACTGAAGCTGCAACAGTCTTCTCGTCTCCTGCCCTCCACCCTGGTCACCTCTAGTAATCTTTTTTCCTATATTTTATTGTTTCGGCGCTGATCCCTCCGAGATTAGCGCCCCCTTAATGGGCTCCGCCCCTTCGACTCTGGTGCCCGCCTACTGGGTGGTGCAGTTATCAGGGAGCCAACGGAAGGGGTTTGGATCGCAACGGGCATTGATTGTTTCGATTCGTTCCGGTGCCAGAGTTATGAGAAAATGACGCATCTATTGGTTGACGATCTCTCTAAGGCTGCACATGGAGGCAGCCACTCACCCGCTCTCTCGCGGTTCCTTCTGGGAGTTGTAGTTCCAGACGCCCGTTTCCAGGGTGGCGCAGTCCGGACTCCGCATCCCAGCATTCCTTGCGCGCGCCCTGGAGCGCTTCCGCCCTGTTGAGAAGTGGGTGTCTTGGTGGGTGAGTCCGGGTGGTGGGGCGGGGGCAGCCGAGACGTAGGCCCTGGGCTGGAGGCTTAGGAGGTGTTGGTGTCACAGGGGGCCGGGGAAGGTGAGAGCGGCAAAGAAGCTTCTATGCGGGGGTGGAGGGTGAAGGGCGGTCAGAAGATGCAGTGTCCGGTGATGGCAAAGGTCATAGAGGGGTCGGAGATGAGAAACAGAGGGCCTCGAGAGTGAGGCCGGTCTTAGAAAAGGCCCGTGGGTGAGGCAGAGAGAGAGCGTTAGGAGGCAGGAGAGTCACGTTAAGGACTGCAGAGCACAGAGGGGATGACCGAAGGGTCTGGGGCCCTGGCAAGAAGTGAAGATACGAAGGCCTAAACTGGGCTCCAGATCTTTAAAAGGAAGTATTTCATCCTCTGTCCACCCGCCTAGAATAAACCTACCTAATTTGGTAGCTTCTTTAGTCATCGTTCGTTAGTTCTGGAACCCAGTGGGTGACACTGGCTATTGTGTTCTGCCCCCAACCTGCGCTTCTTTCATTATGCCTGATGGAAATCAGTGGAACTGTCGTCCAGTTTCCCCACGTACCTACTGTATCTGCTGATTCCTCTTGCCTTCTTCCACACCGATGACCCTCACGTTTTTGCTTGTTTAATGCCTTTAATTTGCTCCTTTCATGTCAGGTGTTTTGTCGAAGTCACCTTTTTCACTTTCTCAGCATGGACAAACACACTGCAGCCAGTGTGACCTATTTAACCCACAAATCTAATTGTGCGTTCTTCCTCTTAAAAACCTGTCATCACACATTGAGTTAAATCCCAACAGCTTGTATCTAGACCCTTCATAAACTCCCTTTTTCAACCTAATCGTCATCTACCCCGTGCTTCAGGGCTGTTCAGTTTCCCACTATTCTCTGGGTAGGACGTTTGGTTTACTACCATTATATATACTGTTTTCTCTGCTTAAAATACCTTTCCCCCAGTTTTCTGAGAGACCCACTCTTCTTTGAAGAAGCAACTCAACAGTTACGTTGTTCAGTTCCCTTAAACAGATTAAGTCATCTTTCCCAGTTCTCATAACATCTTACTGTGTTTACCACATTCTATCATAATTATCAGTGATTTAAAAAAATTTCTTCCACTAGACTGAGTATCACTTTACAGGTACAGTTTTAAGTCATCATTTCTTCACTGCTTGGTCCACAGCATTACTTACTTGATGTTAATTTAAGTAAGTCAGTGAATACTTGGTGATTGTGTGACCAGAGACCAGTAGGGTAAACTTTGCTATGCTGGGATTAAAGAGTAGTGGATTTCCAGGGCCATGATTTTCAGTGTTTTGCCTTCCAGAATTGTTTGCTAGAAACTGAAACTAATTCAGAGTCAATGGAAATTTAAACCAAGGATAGAAAATAACATGAAATTTATACTTTCACTTCCATTTCCTGTGTGTCTGGAAGTCATAGTTTATTGGTTACAGTATATATTCATTTGGAACTCAGACTCCTCAGCATACTACTATAGATAGACACCTCTAGTTGAAGTTCTTGCTTTAAGCAAAACTTAATTGCTTTCCCTGGTTTAAACCCTATCATGTAAGGTTAATCTGCTGAAAGCCATAGCTTAGGCCATCAGTCAAGTGGGCCCAAGGGCCATTGGGAACTTCGAAGTTTTTGTATTTGGAGGCCACAGACAGTTGGCCTGTCTTCTGGGTGTAGGGAGAATTTTTTTCTTTCTTGTCGTATATTCTGGTTAGGATCAGCTGCTCCTGTCCATATCCATACTCCCAACCTTAGGATCCAAGATGCTTTTCAGCTTCTCTGTTTTATCGATTGATTGATTGATTGATTGATTGATTGCAGTACTGGGGATTGAACTTAGGACCTTGCTCTTGCCAGACAAGCGCTTATTCTACTGATCGAGTTGGAGCTGCATAGTAAGACCCTGTACCAAATACATTAAAAAAAAAACTGTCTCCCTGGCCCAGCTTCTCTGTTTTAAAAGAGATCCTGATCTTGCCAGCACCCACGTTTCATCTTTGAGGGGTGGGATCTGTACCAGTTCTAGGTTATCCTGGATATTGAGAGCCTTTAGCTGAAAGGTTGCAAAGGGGCAGCCCATGGTGAATGACTTTAGCCATCATGCTTTATTTAATCTCATAGTGTTTGAAATAAATTTGAGTTAGTTGCCAACATGTAATCCATAACTGTAGCTTCTTTTGGAAAACTTGGAATGTCCTGGTGTATGCTGGGTCTGTTTTCTCTGGGATCTGTAGTTACAGCTCCCTCCCACTTCATTTCACTTCACATGTGCTCATTTATGCAGGAACACAGATGTTTTGCTTGTTGTTTACTTACTATCTGACAGGACATGAAGACAAGAATTGTCTGTCTTAGCTACTATTGTGTGTATATTTCTCAGTATAGTAAAGTACATACTGTTTACTATTCGAATACTAGTAAAGTAGACCAGACCAAATGTATCTGGTCTCGTCAGTCAATAAAATAGTAGTTTGAAGAGAAATGGTGCCAGTGAGATAGCTCAGCAGACTAAATGCCTGCTTAGGCAAGCACAGAGATTAGGGTTGGATCCCCAGCACCACATGCCAAGCACATGCCAGGGAGCCAGCAACAAAGTCTGGGTGTGGTGGTACAAGCGTGTAATCCCAGTTCTGGGGAGGCTGGAAGCAGGATATCACTACAAGTCAGAGCTGCATAATGAGAGCCTATACCAAATATATTTTTAAAAAATTGCGGAAGGTTAATTTTTTAGTTTAATAGAAATAGTGAATGTTCCGTAGTCCATGTCCATTAGGCTCTTGATATACCAGATTCACCATTTTGATGAAAGGCAACAAAACTTTTTAATGGCCTTGCCATCAGACATTGAATTGAGGACTGGATACAGAATAAAGTAAGGTAAATACTGACCCTCGTAATCCAGTCAAAATAGGCTGTCAGTTGTTAGATAAGTAACTATAATAGTGTAGGATAGCATGCCTTAGATATGTGTACCAGACACTTTATGAAGGAAGAGAGAATCAGAGAGGCAGTTTTTGGAGGGCAGGGAAGGGGACAGGTCATGGTACGCATGTGTTAAGACACTTTTTTCCGAGGAAGTGTCATTTAGGCTGGTAGCAGAAAGGTGATCAGGAAGTTGCCTAGTAGCCATGATTTGTGCTGCCAGTTTCTTCCTAACTATGTGAAGGTCTTCAGGATAGCCTTTATTTTTTAAAGTCACTTTTGCCTTGTTTCCATACTGGACAGTCCAGATAGCCTATAATGCAAAATTACCCTCTCTGCACTCACAGTTCAGCTGTGTTATTGCTACTAAGAAGAACTAGTAGTCTCCTTTGAGTGGGCATGCTTTATGCCATGCTCGCTTGTCACAAAGAATTATTTTCTCAGGTAATCCAATGTGGGTTACCATCAGGGAGGACATATGTAGGAAATGGTACATGTCCTAGAGAGATGGACATAAAAGAGAAGAAAGGAATTCCTCTGGCATGAGCAGGAGTGCCATTTATTATTTGTAAAATTTATTTATTTATTTATTTGGTATAGGGTCTTGCTATGCGGGTCAGACTCATAGTGATCCTCTTGTCTCAGCTGCCCCAGTGCTGGGATTATAGGCGTGTGCCACCATGCTTGGTTTTGGTGTCCAGCCTTGCGCTTGCCAGACAGGCAGTTAGATGGCGGTGCTGTCTCCCTAGCCCAGGAATGTCGTTTATTCTTTTAAAAAAATTTACTCTGCATAGAAAAGGATTAGTTTTAACATTTGCTTCATGGTGCAGCATTATTAGCTAATCATTTTTCACTATTTGGTAGGTATTGGGATGTTAGAGTCTGGAGACAGCTCTGACTTGAGTTTTGAAATTCATCAGCTGGACGTCATATTACAGTGCTGTATAGATACTAATATTTATAGTGGCACAATTTCATCAACAGACTAAAGAAAATGTGATATTTACATACAAGGAATACTATTTGACTATAAGTATACTATTTGATAAATTTGAGACAGTAGTAGAAAAATGAATACACCTGAAAAATGTGAAGTAAATCAGACACACAAACTTAAAAACAGTGGATATCTCTCACTTGAATAAGGCCAAGTAAATAAAGAACAAAATGAAGGTTTGATAGAATGAAACAGGGAGATAAATATTTTGCAAATGGGAAATTAAGGGCAAGGGAAGGGATGGAAGGGGAAATAAAAAGATTCAAGTTGTGTCATGTATATGTTCCAAATAGACACAATGACCATAAACATTGTATGCATAAGTATGAACTAATAATAACAAAGTAATGAAAATGGTGGAAGGGAATTTAGGGAGGGAGGTGGGTAGGGATGGGAAGGAGAATAAAAGAGAATCAAGATATGTTGTATACATATACCTAACTCCCTAAGATGAATATAAACTTGTGGTGAATAATCCCCAATACATGGGAGGACCAATAGGGAGTATAGAATGTGAGAGGGACTTTGTGGGAGAATAGTCTGCGGAACACCAAAATTTAGGGTCTAGAAGAAAAGGTCTTATAGAGGGGGTGACATTTATTTATTTAATTATTTTATTTTTTTAAATGTATCAGTTCTTTAGGTTTTTAGAAATTTAGAACACTAGTTTATGAGAATTCCATTTATCAAAGCAAAAACAGATTGCAGGTACCCCTGGAGCTGAGAAACAGCTGTGATCTTTGCTAAAATCTGTGAGTCCACTGCTTTCTGATCCTCCTTGTGCTGCTCTGAAATCCGATACCTCTCTCAGTGTCAAAAATCTCACTCTCCTGGGTTTCCATAGCTGTATCTTCTCTCTCTCTCTCTCTCTCTCTCTCTCTCTCTCTCTCTCTCTTTTTTTGGTCTTTTTGAGACAGAGTCTTGCTATGCAGTTCAGGCTGGCCTTGAGCTCACCTTTGTGGCCCACACTGGTCTTGAACTCACACTGATCCTCCTGCCTCAGCCTCCTAAGTGCTAGGATTACAGGCATGAGCCACCATGCCCGGCCTGAAATTTTTATTTCATTTTATTTTATCTCTTTGTGGGACTGGGGTTCAGACTCACAGCCTTGTACTTTCCAGGCAGGCACTTGTGCCATGGAGTTATCTCCCCAGCCCCTGCATCTTCTTGAAGTAAGCATCAGTGAGGTGTTTCAGAATTTTCATTTTGCTGATAACAATTTTTGTAGGGGTGGCAATGACAAATTTCTGGTGTGTTCTTCACAAAGGAACATGATTAAGGCTAAGAGAACCAGTCACAAGTAGCAAGCCACTGGCCAACTGCTTCAGGAAGACCACTCTTGCCTCTGTGATGCCCGGTAAGGATGATCATGATGGTACTGGGAGTGATGCTGGCTCGAAGTTTCTTCACATGCTGACTGAGGGTTTCTTGCTGTGGCTCAAGAGCTTTTGGGGCACATCTTCAGTGAGGTACCAGGTACAACTATTTTTGTCCCCACTGACTGGTTTTGTGATTGTAGCAAGAACATTCTCCTTTTACTTTCTACCTTTGGTTCAGTAGTTGTGTACTTTCTCTTGTAAGGAGCCTTTCTGGAGATTGGAGTATCTACCAATTCCTGTATCTAGAGCAGAATTTGTCTGCAGTGGGGCTTCCCCTTGGACTTTTTTGCCTTCACCTTACCCTTTTTACCAGTACCACTGGCAGCAGCCTTTTTGGCTTTGAGTTTCTTCTCTTTAGTGTCTGGCTTCTCAGTTTTTTCACCCACTGTCTTGCAAGATGGGAAAGAGAATTAAGTTTCCCCATTTTTTAAATTAATTAAATTTATTGATACATTTTAAGTATACATAATGATCATATTCATCGTAGAGAGTTTGTACCTATACATGATATAACTTGATTCTTTTTTTTTCATTTCCTTCTTTTCCCTCCAACTCCTTCCCCTCCTTATTTATAAAAGTTTTGTTCCCTTTTTTTTCTTCTTTTCTCATTTTTCTTTTGATGGTGTGACTTTTAAAACCTAACTGAGAGAAGGACAGACTTTGTACAGGTGCAAAAGGAAGGCCTCAGGCCAGACCATGGGGGCTGGTGTAGGCTGAGGTGTTTAGGAATGTCCTGAAGGCCTTACCACTGTGCTGTCTTTCTCCAGAGTGCACTGGGTGCTGACTCTTTGCCAGGCTGTAGTCTTACTTCCTGCCTAAAGGAAAACTGCATTGCTGAGCACCCCTGTGTCTTGTAAAGGTGGTGGATGGTTGGGGAGGAGGTGTGAGGAAAGTGAAGCGCCTAGGTCTTTTGCTCACTCTGTCCAACATTTGTTCTTTTACTTTCACAGCCTGAGGAGCAGTGTCTCTCCCATGAGCCCCTTGAAGTACACACCATAGATATAGAAAGTCACTGAATGAGGACAGCACAGCTGAAGTGAAGCATCTAAGCCAGATAATGGCTGTGGCCCTGGAGTCTGAGACCCAAGCCTCTCCTATGCCAGAGTCTGAGGACCTCCTGATTGTGAAATTGGAAGAGGACTCATGGGGATCAGAACCTAACTCTGAGAAAGGCTGTGACCCAATACCTGGTCCTGAGGCTTCCCGCCAGCGCTTTAGGAAGTTCCAGTACAGGGATGCGGCTGGACCCCATGAGGCCTTCAGTCAGCTCTGGGCTCTCTGCTGTCATTGGCTGAGGCCAGAGATCCGCCTCAAAGAGCAGATCCTAGAGCTGCTTGTGCTGGAGCAGTTCCTGACCATCTTACCCCAGGAGATGCAGAGCTGGGTGCAGGCGCACCATCCTGAGAGTGGGGAGGAGGCAGTGGCTTTGGTGGAAGATTGGCACCGAGAGGCCGGAGCTGCCCAGCAGCAGGTGAGGCAAATAGTCTGTTCTCTAAACCTCAGCCAAGGCAGGAGAGCTGTCTTTAGGTTAGTAAGTACCCCAAATCACAATAATAACAACTCACATTTTCTGAGCCCTACTATATAGTATGTTATAATTTCTTTCCATATATTAAGTTGAGTCTTACAAACAGTTTAATGAAGTAACAGTTATCTTCATTTAACCAACAAGGAAACAGTGGCAGAATTAAGAGGTAATTTGTTCAAGGTTGCATAGCTACTAAGTGTAAGAGCCAGGATTTAAACTCCAGCAGTCTGAACCCTAACTGCTTGCTTAACCACTACTCCACAGTTCCTCTCAGTACCATATTGAACAGTGAGGTTAATCTGTATTATGTTTTATGTATACCACAATCTTATGTACATGACCTCTTTGGATGGTTATAGCAGTAATGTAGGTTGATAGAAATAATATTTTCCTCAGTTTTGAGATGAAGGCTCCGAAAATCAGAGGACTCACAGATGTCACCAGTGAGCAATCCAGAGCCTATAATTTAGGTTTCAGTGTCATTGTTTTTTCTACCACACACAGGTGTGTTACCTGCCATCTATGGGAAGGAAAATACCTCTGAGTTGTGAGGCATAAATTGGGTATTAGCTGACATTTTTTTGAGCACTGGTGTCAGACACTGTTACAAGCTTTTTATATGTGTCCCTCATCTAATCATCCCAGCAGTCCAGGTAGGCACTATTATTGCCCTTTTTCAAGAGAGTTACCAAAAGAGGTAAGTGACTTGTCTAAATTTATGTAGTTGCTAAAGCTGAGAAAGGGGGCGATGAATGTATTTAGCATTTACAATTTCAACAATTTATGAACGGCCCTGAAGCTCTGTGTTGTAATATATAATTTTGCTATGATAGGTTTTAAATCTCAGCATATGCAGAACAGGTCCTTTTAGTTGGCTATGAATTAAGCCAGCCATCTATAAAGTACTGTTTATTGGTACTTCACCTTAGCATAACCCTTTACTCTGTTCTTGTCACAGTCTGAAATTCTTGTGATATTGTATTCACATTTTGTTGAGAGAAACGTTAGGTTTGAGAATATATCTTTCAAAATGGTAGGGATTTTCTGCACATTTAAAGTGTAAAGCTCTACACAGATGTGAAATTAGGGCAAGGAAAGGTTAAGGTTTATGATTTTTTCTTGGATTCCTTTATGAATTACTAGAAGCTACACAGAGATTAATATTTAGAGAACTAAGTATGAGTGCATGTGCTTTATTTTAATATACCTCCTCATTCCTTCATGTTACTGCTTTTAAGTAGACCAGCCATTTGTCTTAAGTGTCAGTGAAGAAATAAGTGAAAATCTTAGGACTTCAGAGCTGGAAGATAAAGTCAAAACCAGAGATGAGAACTGACTTAAATCAAGGTCTCTTTCATTCTCCCTCTGTAAAGATGAGAGAGTTGGACCAACTCTCAGCCCAAAAGTTCTCAAATTATTCCCTCTGACCTGACCAAATGTTGAACTGCCTCTAAATTGAGAAAAAAACTTTTTGGAGTTTACTTACTATAAATTTTATTTTGCATTTTTCTGCCTGTTCCTGAGTGCTCACAAATTTTAAAAATTTACTTATTTATTTATTTGGTATAGGGTCTTGTTATGCAATTCAGCCTTGTAGTGATCCTCCTGTCTCAGCTCCCCCAGCACTGGGATTACAGGCGTGCATTACCACATCTGGTTTCAGTGGCCTGCACAGTGCGCCTGGGGTTCTAGGTCTGGTGCAGCATGTGGTACCAGGGGTTGAACCTGGGTCCTTGTGCTTGTCAGGCAGATGCTTAGTCTGCTGGGTACTTCCAAATTTTAAAACAGATGGATAAATAGCATATCTCTGGCACATATGTTGTAGTTGTACCTTATGTTATGAGGTACATGACTTAGTTATATTTTCTATAGATAAAAATTTTCCAAGTCTTTTTAAGGGGATGAAATATATTTTATGTTCCTCAAAGTTAGCTACCCACTGAAAAGAGATTATTGCTGAGTTATCCTAAAAGGGGCCTTTCAGCTATGTTATTGTATTATCTTTAGCTCATTTCATCTGCTATCACCAGGACAGAATGATGTTCTTCATCAAGGGCACAGGTATCTTTAAAAAATAGACATTTTTTAGAGCAGTTTTAGATTCTTGGAACAATGGACCTCTCTTTCATATCTCCATCTATCAGCAGCTCCCACCAGACTGGTACATTTGTTATCATCAATGAACCAATATCAACACATCATTCTTATCCAAATTCCATAGTTTATACTAGGTTTCACTCTTGGTGTCGTACATCCTCTGAGTTTTGACAAATACACATTATAATGGCGTAAATCCATGATAGTAGCATCATAAGAACACTTTCATTGCTCTAAAAGTCCTCTGTGCTCTACTGTTTATTCACCTTCCCCTGAAACCTTGGCAACCACAAATATTTTTACCATATCAATAGTTTTCCCTTCTGCAGAATGTGCTATAGTTGGAATTATACAGAACGTGGCTTTGTAGATTGGCTCCTTTCACTTAATCATATACATGTAACTTTTCTCCATGTCTTTTTATTGCCTCATAGCTCATTTCCTCTTACTGCTGAATAATAGGCCATTGTCTGAATGTAGTGCAGTTTGTTTATCCTCTCTACTGAAGGATGTCTTAGTGGTGTCTAAGTTTTGGCAGTTATTTATAAAGCTGCTTCTAATGCCATATGCAGATTTTTGTGTAGGCACAGTTTTGATTTCATTTGAGTAAATACCAAGGAATGATTGCTGGATCTTATTGTAAGAGAACATTTTAATTTTGTAGGACGCAGTCAAATTTTGTTCTAAAGGGATTGTACTGTTTTGCATTTCTGCCTACAGTGAATGAGAGTTTCTGTTGCTCCACACCCTTACTAGCATTTGGTGGTGTGAGTGTTTGTATTTTAGCCATTGTTGTAGTGGTGTAGTGGTTTCTCTTTGTTTTAATTTGCAGTGATTGATATCTCCTTTTGTGAGATGTCTATGTAGGTCTTTACCTATATTTTGCGTAGTTTTCTTATTGTTGAATTCTAAGAGTTCTTTGTATGTTTTATGTAACAGTTATGTATCAGGTGTTACTTCTGCAAAGTTTTTCTCTGTCAGTAATATTTCTTGCATTGATATTTCCATTGGTGTTATATTAAACAGGTCATCCAGCTTTCTTTCCTGTTTTATCTTTTAGGAGGTTTGCATTTAAATTTAGGTCTTAATTAATTTGTGGAATTTGTAGAGTCTGCCTAAGTTGATTGATATTTTTCTTTTTGCATGTGGAGATCCAGTTCTGGCATCAGTTGTTCAAAATATTACTGTTGCTACCTTGTATTGCCTTTTTTCCATTGCCCAAGTTCAGTTGAATGTACTTATGTCTGTTGTGAGTCCTCTGATTCTTTTCCATTGATCTTTTTCTTTTGCCAGTATCATAATTTCTTGATTATGATGGCTTTATATTAAGTCTGGTAGTTAGGTAGTATCAGTTCTTTGCTTTCTCTTTCAATATTATATTTGCTATTCTGGGTCCTATTATATTAGTTATTATTATTACTATTGTCTTTTTGAGACAGGGTCTTACTATGCAGTTCAAGTTAGGCTTGAGCTGACTTTATAGGCCAGGCTGGTCTTGAATTCACAATGATCCTCCTTCCTCAGCCTCCAAAGTGCTGGGATTACAGACATGCACCACCATACCTGCCTTTGTATGACATCAGTTATGACTTTCAGTAAGAGAATCAGCAGTAGTGAAAAGGGACCCTTTGTTTCTCACTTCAGTGCAAAAGTTTGAGTTTCTCACCATTAAGTAGGGTGTTAGATACAGGTTTATTTTAGATGTTCTTGATCATATTGAGGAAGCTCCTCTTTAGTTCTAGATTGCTGATGACTTCTATCATTTGTAACTGTTGGATTTTTAGAAGATGATTTTTCAGCATTTATTGATGTAGTCATATAATTTTTCTTCTTTAGCCTACTGAGGTAATGGATTATAGTAACTCATTTTCAAATGTTGAAACAGTCTTGCATACTGTTCTACTTGTTCGTGGTATATAATCTTTTTCATGATTATTGGATTTGATTTGCTAATTTTTAAAAAATGAAAAAAATCTTATTTATTTGGTATGGGATCTTGCTATACAGCTTGGATTCACAGTGATCCTCCTGTTTCAGCCTCCCCAGCACTGGGATTATAGGTGTGTACCACCATGCCTGGTTTGGGGGCTGGCACAGTATGCCCAGGGTTTTGGGGCCAGCAAGGAATGTGGTATGGGGATTGAACCCGGGTCTTTGTGCTTGCCAGGCAGGTGCTTAGACCGCTGAACTATCCCCCCAGCCCTGATTTGCAAATATTTTGTTGAGTTTTATATCTGTGTTGGTCTAGTAATATTCTTCTAATGTCCTTATCTGATTTTGGTATTAGAGTAACGCTGGCACCACAAATGAGTGAGGAAATATTCTTTCGCCTTTTGTCTTTTGGAAGAGACCACAGAAAATTGGTATAATTTTTTCCCTTGTCAACACTCCCCAGTGGACCTGTGAGCCTTGTGCAAAATTTCTGTTTTGAAAGGTTAAATCTTTAAGATAATCTTTAAAGATTTAATCTTTGAAGAAATATAGGCCTGTTCTGATTATCTGTTTTTTTGTGTGTAAATTTTGGTAGGATATGAATATCAGGGAATTGGTCCTTTTCATCCAGATTATCAAATGTGTGAGTGTTGGGTTCTTTATGATATTCCTCTAATATCATGTTAATATCCTTTGGACCTGTGGTGATGTACTCTCATTTCTGATATTAGTGCTTTGTGTTTTTCTTAGTCTGATTGGACACTAGCACAGTTTTTGCTATATCCCACATTTTTCATAGATTGTATTTTGATTTTCATGTAGTTCAACATATTTACAATTTTTTTTCTTAAAGTTTCTTCTTTGATCCATGCATTGTTTAGATATATGGTATTTAGTCTGTTATGTATTTGGGGATTTTCCAGCTATGTGTTTTCTGTTACATATTTCTAGTTAAATTCTACTATGGTCTGAGAGCACATATTATTTGATTTTGTTCTTTTAAGTTTGCTAAGATGTGTTTTATGGCCCAGAATGTTGTACAGCAAATGTTTTATGTGAGCTTGAGAAAAATGAGTATTCTGCTGTTGATAGATGAACATCTATGTGTTATGTCTCTTTTCTTTTACTTGATTCATTTCCCTAATAGTTTATTTGTTTATTTATTGAGACATTGTAATTCAGGTGGGTCTTTAACTCACTATGTAGCCCAGGCTGACCTTGAACCCACGATAATCCTCTCAGCCTACCAAGTGCTAGGATTACAGCCATGTGCCACCATACCCAGCATCATAGTATGTTTGGTTCAACTATTGTCTTTACTAAATTTCTGTCTGCTAATATTTCTGTTTCTTATAGAGGGAGTTTCCAATTATAACAGTGAATTAATTTTTTTCTGTTTATAGTTGTGTCAGTGTTGTTAGCATTAAAAATTAATTGCAAGTGTAACCTTTGTGTGTATTAAGGATTGTTATGTCTTGACCCCTGCATCATTGTATAATCCACTTCTAATTAATTAATTAGCTATTAACTTATTTGAGCAACAGAAATTTATTTTTCTGACTTTCTGGAGGCTGGAAGTCCCAGGTCAGTGTGTCAGCTGATTTGGTTTCTTCTGGCTTCTCTCCTTGTCCTGGAAAATGGTAACCTTCTTGCTACAACTTTTTATACGGCTTCTTTCTGTGTGCTAGTAATGCCACTTTTAATCCTTGATAACTTTTCTTGCCCTGAAGTCTGCTGTGTCTGAAACTTATATAGTTGCCCCTTTACCTCCGTGTCTTTCCCCTTCCCAGTGACTGACTGGATCTCCTCAACCTTTTAATGCTAAGGATTGTCCATGCTGAGCCTTTCATAGTTCATCAATTATGGTTTAGTTTTTCTGACTCTGGCCCTAGTTCCCACAGTGTTGTGCTCTGGTAAGCTATAGTCCTCAGAATCTACCTGTCTTAATTTCTCCTGTTTTGAGGGTAACAGTGTACTTTGTGCACTCACTTGATGGATTCAAGGGTTGTTGACTTTTCAGTTTGTCCAGATAAAGATGGAATGGTACTTCTAAGATACTTGTTGAACTGGAAACATGAAGTCTGTTCTACTGATTTTACCTCCTCATAGCTTGAACGTAGTTTTTTCTGTGTTAACAGTTCCCATTTATATAGCAGAATCTTTGTTTAGGAATGGAATAGTTGGAGGAGTTGGGACTGAAACTAAAGACTGTTGTTGAGTCTAGTCACTTAGGTCCTTGGTAGATTATAAGAACTTAAAAGCCAAACAGACCCCTTTTCATGCTTATGAATTGTTCTTTTTGTTTTGGTCCCGGAAATGTTACTTAATTTGTATCTTTATGAGTTGAAAATGTTTTAATCAGTGGCATCCATTTAAAAACACTTTGTGTCCTCCCAGCATTGAGTTAGACAGGGTGTGTACATCACAATTGCTAATCTGTTTACTAAAGTCAGTCTCATGGCTTCCTCATCATGCTTGAAGCTTGATAAAACTATGTGTAAATTGTATTTGGATTTTCATTTAGTTCAAAATACTAGGGCTGGGGAGATAGCTCTGTGGCACAAGTGCCTGCCTGGCAAGTGCAAGGTCGTGAGTTTGAACCCCAGTCCTGCAAAACAAACAAACAAACAAACAAACAAAAAAAAAACTAAAAATTTTTCTTGAAGTTTCTTCGTTGGCCCATGCATTGTTTAGGTATATGGTAATCTGTTAAGTATTTGGGATTTTCCAACTACATGTTTTCTGTTACTGATTTTTAGTTTAATTCCACTATCAACTGAGAACACATATTGTATGATTCTGCTCTTTTAAGTTAAGATGTGTCTTATGGCCCAGGATGTTGCATGGCAAATAATGTTTAATGTGTTTTGTGAGCTTGAAAAAAATGAATATTCAGTTGTTGGGTGCAGTAAGCTTTGTAAGCCCTGGACCACAATCTTACTCAAAGTAATATTCCTTGCCCTGCTGAAGTGGATCTTATTGAGCCGATGATGGGGAATTTTGACCATCTGTGTGTAGGAACTAGAGTGTGGTGCAGATGAGAGCCTATCATTAAAAGCAGCACGAGAATCTCAGTGCTTCCAGTTGCAGCCAACAGGTCCCAGGCCTGAAGGACGGTCTCACAAGCAGTGGGTGAAGAATTCATGCTCCGACCTCCCTGAGCATCTAAATGCCAAGATGGCATCGCACCTCATAAAAGAGAGTGGTGAGTACAGAGAATCTGGGAAAACTAGGGACTGAAGCCTATCCTCCAAAGGAGGGGATTGAGAAGTAAGGAAGGGTATATGGAGAAAAGGATGTGGAGAGTTCAAGGCAAAGAACAGGATAGTGTCTGATGGCCATACCTACTGAATAGTGGGGTAAAAGTCACTGTAAGGGGAGGAAGGTCTCAGCGATGTCAGCTGGAGCAGCAGATGCAGCAGGTAGAGGCTGGGACGAAAGTGAGTGGTAATTCCAGAGGTTCAGGACACACGTCACACAAGATAGGTGTAAGAGCTATGTTCACTAAGAGTGAAGTCGTTTTGAGTCTAGTCATTTATTATTTTTCCTGTACATTATAATTACAAGGTAAACAACCTGTATTTTATGCTTTTGAGTTATTGTTTAATGTCATAAGACTCTTACCTAATTTTTCTCTTTATGAATCAAATGTGCTTTGAATAGTGGCAGTCTTATTGAAACACTTATGTAACCTCTCAGTATTCACTAGAAGGGAAATAAAGAGATCTTCCCTAGTCTGTTTCAGCTGAGGATGTTGTTTTTTGAGAACTATATCTTGGTTTTTAGAGTTTTTCTTTTCCTCAGCTGTCCTCACTCCTCGCATCCCTACTCTTCCAAAGATGGGTAGTGTTAGAGATTGGGAGGTGACAGCTGAGTCCCAGGTAAGCTGCTATTTGTTTTTTCCTTCTTGCTCTTATTACTACTCTTTTATTGCCTTCCAGGGCCTTTCCTCACTCCATGCCCTCCCCACAGCAGAAGGGCAAAGGCATAGTGTTACTACCTTTGCCCCACCTCCAATCTGCTGGGTGCCTCTTTGGCCATACTGCTGCTTGTGGTGCTAACCCTCCAGTGTTACCCCTACATTGCCCTGCTTTTTCTGGACATTGTAGGGTTCTCTGGTTGTTTTCAAAGATCAGTGATGTTTGAGAGCCTTCTCTTGTGCATGTCACAGGAAGCCCCGGGTCCCGGCAAACATGACGAGAAGGAATTCTGTAAGGACCCTGCAGGAGATGATTGTGGGAACGGCTTGTATCTGGGTAAGGAAAACACGCCCTCCCCTAGAGTGGAAGATATCCAGTTTCTGTGGTTCCCAAGGAATGGTGTACAACTCTCTTAGTATCACAGCTCTGGGCTGGCCAGATAGCTCAGTGGATTAAAGTGCCTGCTTAGGCAGATGTAGGGGCCAGGGGTTCAATCCCTGGCCTGCTTTGCCAGCCCTGCCCCCAGGGTACACTGAGACGGAGTATGATGGCATGTGCCTGTAATCCCAGCACTTGGAAGGCTGAAAACAGGAGGATCACTATAAGTCCAATTTGCATAGTGAAACTCTGTACTAAATACATTAAAAAAAAAAAATCATAACTCTATATTCCCTGGAATTTCAGAGGTAGGAAAAGTCTTCCTTCCTTCCTTCCCTCCTTCCTTCCTTCCTTCCTTCCTTCCTTCCTTCCTTCTTTCTTTCTTCTTTGATGCAGATTCAGTGATCCTCCTGTCTCAGCCTCCCCATTGCTGGGATCACAGGTATGCCCCATCACTCCTTGTTTCATGGCTGGACTGTATCCTAAGATACCGTTGTGTTCCCCTCCTCTCCCTAATAATTGAATTCAGTCTGTTTGGGTCAATTTAGGTCACGTGTTTGTCTGTGAACCAATAATAGTTACTGTTTCCTATGATATATTTCATAACAATAACAATAAGGCAAATGAGCAAAGCAAATAGATCACTTCCTGTTTCTGGTCTGGATTGTGTGTTATGTCTAGTTACTTTTCCTCTACCTTCTAGACATTTTAATGGAGTAACATGAAAATCTTTCATCTCACTTTTGCCGGGAAAGGATGTAAGTTTTGGGGACCGTTTGGACAAACCTGTTGCTCAGTAGATAATTTGTATTCCATTCTTTGTCTCTTTTCTTTCGTATAGCATTTCCAGTTGTGAAACCGAGTGTCACTTCCCACCTAGAGCAAGGACCAGGATTCTGGGATATAAACTTTATAAATTCTATGAAAAGGAACACTTCTGATTGCAGACTGGATAATGGACCAACAAAACCAGCTCAGGCATTAGCCTTAAAGGACTGTAGAGCCTGGGAAGAACAATACCCTTGGGACATGGAAGACATGAAAGTGTCAGGTGTTCATTGGGGCTATGAGGAGACCAAGACTTTCCTGGCGATCTTAAGCGAGTCTCCTTTCTCTGAAAAACTTCGGACTTGTCACCAGAATCGCCAGGTGTACCGAGCTATTGCTGAGCGGTTAAGGGCACGGGGATTCCTGCGGACACTGGAACAGTGTCGCTACAGGGTCAAAAACCTCCTACGGAACTACCGAAAAGCCAAGAGCAGCCATCCACCAGGGACATGCCCCTTCTATGAGGAGCTGGAGGCTCTGGTGCGGGCTCGGACAGCCATCAGAGCCACAGGTGGCTCAGGAGAGGCTGTGTCACTCCCCAAGCTGGGGGATAGTGATGCTGAGATGGATGAGCAGGAGGAAGGGGGCTGGGAGCCTGAGGAAACAACTGAAGACTATAATAGTGCTGGCCTGGTTATTGATGAGTCTGCCCAGGGGCCCAGGATTGCAGGTGGCCCAGCACTGCTCCAGAGTCGTATTGGTAAGAGTGTGGGTGTCTAACCTACCAGGCAGGCTGCTGGTCCCTGAATTGATGCTACTAGAGTAAAGTGTTAAGTTCCTCAGGTCATCTTTGAATTTGTATCTTCTTTGTGACTAGGTCTCCTTGCTCAAGTTTTCTTACTTATAAAAACGAATATTTCTAAAGCCTTCAGGGACCTTTGAGGATGATCCTAGGTGTCACATGAGTGAACTTCTAATGCTTATGATTAGGTGGTTTTTCTTAATATGTCCAAGCACATTTGCTTGTGACTTCATAGCAAATTTAGATAAAGATAGTGAGTAAAATATTGGACAGACAAAACAGAAAATATGGTGGCATAGACTTGAACAGCCAATGTATGACAAGCATTGTAAGATGTAAGGTAGAATCTCCGGAGCCCAAGAATTGACACATCTTGTTTAAGGGTTCATAGGTGGGAGCTATGACAGGCTCATGCCTGTCAGTTGCATGTGGTTTTCTTGCCACATGGTGCCTCCATGGGTGGTACACCTTACCTGCAGAAGAACTGGGACTGTGTTGCCTCCTTTTTATTTAACTGTAAGAAGAAAGTCATCCTAAGTTGGATTTTGATTACTTGAAATCTATTCCTATTTTTGGTCTTTAGGGATTTTTCAGCTTCCATGGTTTGTTAAAGGATAATTCATAAAGAAGATAGAGGATATGTATTGCTTTGATATAGGGAAATCATTATGGGTTCTAATTACTAAACAGCTCAAGCTAAGGGACTTGCGTCGCCTAGTAGAACTGACAGGTTTGGCCATAAAAGTCCTCCCTATCAGTAAGACCAAGTATTAATAGAATCCCTTAGAAGGAGGTGGGGCAGGTGCTCTGGCTGGCTCTTCTAGTCCATCCTTGAAAAGAAGAGATATGTTCCCAGGTTCTGGGGCAGTTTCTGGGATGCCTTTGTTATAGGTGTTTGTAAGCACAGGTGACCCTGATCCATGATGACCTAGGCAAATCTTAAGGCTTACACCTCTTTACTCTTCACTCCTGACAGCAGGCGTGCACTGGGGCTACGAGGAGACCAAGGCTTTTCTGGCAATCCTCAGTGAGTCCCCCTTCTCTGAAAAGCTTCGTACATGTCATCAGAACAGCCAGGTGTATCGGGCCATTGCAGAGCGGCTGTGTGCACTGGGTTTCCTGCGGACACTGGAGCAATGTCGCTACAGATTTAAAAACCTCCTTCGAAGCTACCGGAAAGCCAAGAGCAGCCATCTTCCGGGAACATGTCCTTTCTATGAGGAGCTGGACTCACTCATGAGGGCTCGGACTGCAGTCAGAGCCATGGAGACTGTGAGGGAGGCAGTAGGTCTTTCTAGTTTTGGGAAGAACTGTACTGAGGCAGATAACCACGAAGCCTGGAGTGAGATAGCAGATGAAGATGCTATCAGACCTCCAACCCTAAGTCCTAAAACTCCAGACACTGGTAAGCCTGGAGTCACAAGATGTCCACAAAATCCATAGATATATAAAAAGATGGGGAGCCAGGTTCAATATATTTTGACTCTGGGCTAAAAGAGAATGGGATTGATTAGGAAAAAGGTTTGTACATTGCTCAGATTATTGTCTTTAGGTATATGTGGTCCCCCACATGATATAGCCTAGCTTTTATTGGGAAACATCTGGGCTGTGAAGGAATTGATTCAATCTTATATGACAGAATCTTCTGAGTGTATTAGGAGAAAGAGGTAGTTATTGTTTAATACTGACTGGCTGGGGAGACTTGTTGACTGCTTGGGCTGGGCCTCATTACTCCTTTGGGGCTGTGATGTCCTAGACTGTGTTCTTGAGTTGTTCAGGCATAGAAAAGTATATATACCCCAAACTTGGTTAATTTTACATTAGTCACATTTACATGATGGAGATTTAAAATATAGATTCACTGTGGCCACATTCATAAGACACAGATACAAGTACATAAATAAGTTCTGACTAATGAATGAACTGCATTTCTATTCTTTTAGATTTTGAGTTGAGGCATAAGGATGAAGATCAGATTTCAGAGCAGGATATTTTTGGCGATTTACCTGGAACCTTACCAAAATATACTACAGAGGCTGTTTACTCACCTCATGACTGGGGAGAAGATAGTGAGTGTGAAAATGAAGTTGAAGGCATATGGGATAATCCTCCACAAGAACAGTGGGAAGAGTTTTCTTCTGAGGAGGATTTAGAAAAACTCATTGATCATCAAGGCCTGTACCTTGCAGAAAAACCCTATAAGTGTGATACATGTGTGAAAAGCTTCAGTAGGAACTCCCACTTCATTGCCCACCAGAGGATCCACACAGGTGAGAAGCCTTATACGTGCTTTGAATGTGGCAAAAGCTTTAGTGACTGCTCTAACCTCAATACTCATCAGAGAATCCACACTGGAGAGAAGCCGTACAGATGCCTTGAATGCGGAAAAAGCTTTAGTGATCACTCCAATCTCATTACCCACCAGAGAATCCACACAGGGGAAAAGCCCTATAAATGCAGGGAATGTTGGAAAAGCTTCAACCAGAGCTCAAACCTTTTGAAACATCGGAAAGTCCACTTGGGAGAAAATTCTGACCAGTGTAGTGAGACTGGAGAGAGCATTGATCAAAGCTCGTCTGTTAGTGCTCACTGGAGGGATGCCACAGAGGAGACAACTGAGCCATCTCGTGTTGTGATGAACTTGAGTTCTCTTGCACCCCACAGTACCAACTCAGGGGAGAAGCTGTATCAGTGTTCTGAATGTGGAAGATGCTTCTCGAAGAGCTCTGCCCTCATTAGTCACCAAAGAATCCACACAGGAGAGAAACCTTATGAGTGTGCTGAATGTGGGAAAAGCTTCAGTAAGAGTTCCACCCTGGCTAACCACCAGCGAACCCACACTGGGGAAAAGCCATATAAGTGTGTAGACTGTGGAAAATGCTTCAGTGAGCGTTCCAAGCTCATCACCCATCAGAGAGTACACACAGGAGAGAAGCCCTACAAATGCTCAGAATGTGGAAAGTTCTTTCGGGATCGCTCTAACCTCATCACTCATCAGAGGATTCACACAGGGGAGAAGCCCTATAAGTGCAAAGAGTGTGGAAAATGCTTTAACCAGAGCTCCAGTCTTATTATTCACCAGAGAATCCACACTGGGGAGAAACCATACAAATGCACAGAGTGTGGCAGAGACTTCAACAACAGCTCCCACTTCAGTGCCCATCGGAGAACCCATGCAGGTGGCAAAGCATTGTAGGAGAAACAGCTCTCTCCAACAGAGGAGTGGTACATATATATTTATATCTCCTAAGATCACAAGACTTAAACTAGCAGAAATTTTTCCGTTTTTAAGCTTGTTGTGTACCCAGAGAAGTTTTGGTAAAATCTAGGTAATTTGAAAGTGAATTACAAATAATAAGGATCCAGATTTGAAGGCACTGTGTGTTCTCAAGTGTAGTTTGTTTTTTTCCTGTTAAAATCCCCCATACATTCCTCAGGCTATCTTTATATCTGCTGTTGCATATGAGCTTTATCAGTATTTGAGCTAGACTGGTGACTTGGGGATTCGAGTTAAGCCAGTGGCCTAGAGCAGTATTTACAGACCCTGCTGTGCCTTCACACTGCCAATGTGTGCAAAACCCCACTCTGCCATCTCTCATAAATGGCACTTTGCAGTCTGGGCATATCCTCACAGTAGAACTTTGAGACTGCTGAGAAGGAGTGGCCAAGAATAGTCCACTATGTGCTTAGCAGTGAGTAGGAACAACAGTGACATCATTATAAAGTCGTCATTAATAATAGCAAAAAGACCCAGTAGTTTTTGAGCATTAGCTTTTTGGCAGGCTATGTGGTAAACACTTCATATGTCTTATCTCATTTAATCCTGGTGATAGCCCCACGAGATAACTATCAATTTTCTACTCATTTCCTGGGAGAAAACTGAGGCCTGAAAAAGTTACTTGTATCAGCCACACATCTGAAAATGAAGGCAAAATTCAGCCAGATCCATGTGTTTCCATGTCTGAGATGCTTCCAGTGTTCCATTGAAGTTTCCTTTCAGTGTAGGGCAAATAACTCAGTTGCCAGTGTCTCAAAGTGTGTTACTCACATTATCTGTTTATCCAAGATGGAAGTCAGGAACACCTGCAGGTGAAAGGAATTGGGATGTTCAGAATTAGTTGCTGTGAGGCTGAGCTGTTATTATCAAAGTGCAGGATGTGAGTTTCCCCTTTTGTAGTAATATGGCTGAGAGATGTAGGTGGGTTGAGACTGGGGAAAATGTGTAGCCAAAGTGGTGTGTCTTCCAATAAATAGTACTTTGGCTATTGAAGTGGGGCTTAAGTGTTTCTTTTCCCAGACATCATTCCTGTTTCTCGTTACACTGAGTTCCCCTCCAGGGCTTACTCATCCCTGTGTTTCTGTCCCTTTGGGTCTTTTTCCTTGTTCCTCGTCCCAGTACCAAGACTGAGGAGAAGTTACTGTGTGGTTCTCTTGAGAAAGATTTGAATACAATTCCATGTGCTAGATTCATGATACTTTTTTATCCTGAACTCTTGTCCCCAAACTGACCCAGTGCTGCCCATTGGGGTTGGCTTCACAGACACAAGAAGCCTCCAGGATTGCTTCTTGAGAGGGGTTTAAAGTGGCAGCCTGAGACTTTGGTTTTCATGGATTGTAAAAGAAAATCCCTTTCCTAATATCTGCCTACATTAGGATGACATTCATATCCTGGTTATATCATGGTCATGGGTGTTACCTAGCAAATAATGGAGGTGCTGGAACCATGAAGACAGGAACTTTATAATCAAACATGAGGGTATAGGTAGAATTTTGTTATCCCATAGAATGAGATCATTCCTTAATCTTGTCCCTTGCTCCAGAACCAGCCTCCTTGGGGCCACTATCAACTTTGTCTCAGTTTACCTTACATGACTCATCTTATCTCTGAAAGGTAGGGGTCATAGGATGAGCCTAGGATCAAAATCAGCAGGTGTCAGTGAGTGCAGTAAGATGATATATAGAGTACTATGAGGGCCAACAGGAAGGATCCCAAAGGAGAAAGGGAACCAGAGAAGAACACTATCGGGGCTGGGAAGATGGCTCCATGGCAGAAGTGCTCAAGGTGAGTTTGAACCCTGGTCCTGCAAAAAAAAAAAAAAAGTAAAACTATTTTTAAAAAACTGAAATAGCATGGATTTGAGGTGGGGGTAGGGTGGGGTGGGAACCATTAGAAGTGTCTGAGCACTCTGAGAGCATACAGTGGGGTTGAGTTTGAGATTGGATGAGGCCGAGGGCTGGGTTGGCTATGAGTGGAACTTGAGTTTGTGCTCAAGGGAACATGTTGAGACATGTACTGTAAAAATCTAACAGCTAGTTGGAACTTGGGTATGCTGTAGTTAGAGCCACTGATGGACACTGATGTGCCGGATAAAAGGCAAGAATTGAGCTAGAGCAATGGTCGCACTGAAGAGGAAATGTAGTTGCAGTGTTTCAGAGTCAGACTCCACATCAAAGAAAGGCTGAGGTGACTTGGTAGAGCATGTGTCAGTCAGAATTGGGGACACAAAGAAGAATCACAGGTAGTGCAGGGGGCAGAATATTGTAAATTTACTGTGAGATATTTTGAACTTCAGGCACCTACTAGACATCTGGGCCTGAAGTCGTGGGAGAGGTTAGGCCTAGAGATCTATGTTGTCTACATGGTAGTGAGAAAGGGCAATGCCAAAGAAGTTTGGGATATAAGACAACTTGAGAAGTGCCAACATGTGGAGGAATATGCCCCTCAAATCTGGACCACTTCACAATCTCACTCCTAGCATTCTTTGGCTATTACCTCCCTTGTGGCTGATCCTTGAATTCTCAGAGTAGTCCTGAGTTTTTTGAGCCTTCACCATGGAGGCCAACCTGAACTAACTCTGCAAGTAAGATGTTAGCCTCTCCTTTCTGTCACTCTGCTCCTGTTCTTGTGACCGATGGCATCTCCTATTTCAGTGGACAGTTTAGATCCTTTTTATCTGTTACTCCTTTTTCCAAAGTCTTAATGTAGATTAAGTCTAATGCAGCCATGAAAGCAAGGGCACTATAAACCAGGAGCAAACTGGATGCAAGTGTTCTCTTTCTGTGTATCAGACTTTTCTTTTGGGCAAAGCATTCCTTTAGGTGACACCATTGCCACCTTGCTAGAGCTCCTAGGAATCCTCCCATAGGTCTTTGCTGCTCGAATAAACTGACATCTGGTTTTACACATCCTTTTCTTGGCAAGTAGGTTTAGTCTGCAGAATGATGGATAAATCCTTGGGCGATGTGGCCATGGGTCAGACCCTGATTATGGAAAATGGAAGCAGCACAGGCTACCTGGGTGGGAGGTAGTGGTTTTATTTTATTTTAAAGAGAAATGAACGCAAATAACAAGAAACAACACAAAAGCAATAGAAATAATATGGAATTTTAAAACAAGATGATAGGAAGTTAACAATGGTTGCTGCTTTTACATACTGTTATCTTCAAAGTAGTTGCTTGGCTTACCAGATATAGGCAAGCAATCTCTTCCTTTCCCTCATCCTGCTTGGCTTTTCCTTTTGAGCAGTTATTTTCCCTTTTACAGTATCTATTTTACTTTTCAGATTTTATTTACTCTCTCAGGCTTTTACTCTATGGAGACAGTATGATGTTTACACATGCAGGCCTGATCTGTTTTACCTGTGAGCATAGTCTCTAGTTGCATCCATTTACCTATACAAAGGGAGGTGCTGTTTTATGTGCACTGTTAAAGGTGGGATCATCTCCCCAGAAGCTGCTTTTCCTTCAGTACCCTCCATCCTCTGTAGTAACCAAGAGGCCCCCACTTTTCATGTACTTGTCAGGAAGCAACAGATCCAAAGGTAGAGGCAGGGAAATGTGGACCAAGGCTGCTTTTGTGTTTTCTTAGGCTTGGGCCTCAACACAGGATGATGGCTGCTGCCTGTTTCTCCAATCCTCTCCCCTAAAACAGAGTAAGGCCACTGATCACTGCCTCCACTGCTGAAAATGCAGCCAGGTTTTCTTCCTCGCTACCTCATTATGTTCTGGGTCCCAGTGGGGATAGCTCTGTGCCTATAGGCCAGTGAGAAGAGTTTGAGTTTCATTGCTTTGTGGCATGGAATACCACTGCTTGGTGTGAGGGTGCATCTGAAGTGTTCCAGACTGCTGTCCACGGTGTGCCTTGCTGTTTTTTTTTTTTTTCTTTTTGTGGAACTGGGGATCGAACTCAGGACCTCAGGATCTTGCACTTACCAGGCAGGCACTTGTGCCCCTAAGCTATCTCCCCGACCCCCTAGCCATATTCTTTTTATGTCACTTGTATTGACTCTTTTTTTCTCATTGATGCCTATTAGTCTCACGTTGTTCATCTCTTACAGATGTTGAATTATTTTTTACTGCATTCTAGTTGTTTTTAAGAGATTTTTTCCTACTTCTTCACTAGCTGCAACAGTGTCTCCAAGGTCTGAAAGTCTATTTTCACTTTCATTGAAATGGTTTTGCCAGCTTGTGATTGAGGTTTTAATTTCCTGTATAGCACTGCTTCATGCATTGTATTTCTTTCCTATATTGCTCATTCATGGATTCCATCATTTTTCTATTCCCTATTTTTTTTAATCAATGTTTTCTTTAGGAGCATTTAGTACTTCTTTCATTATAGTTATCATTTCTTTTTTTACTTCAGAAATTATTTCTGATCTGATTTCCTCTATACCTATCTGCAGTTGTTTCTTTACTTCAGATGCTATTATTTCCGAGATTTCAGGTGTGTGATTTCCAATTTCTTCTATGCTATTGTCTCCTGTATGTGTTCTGGGTGGGCTTGGGGCCTGAGAGTGCATTTTTCTCCTTTTCTTTGTCATTTTGTATAGGTCTGTCTTTTGACCTTTGGTGTAGAGCTTTGGTAGAATTCTTACCTTAGCACCAGGTCTGGATCTACCAGGTTCAAACTCATCCAAATGGGTGTGACTTGGGTCTGGCTGCTGTGCTCCACTTCTTCCTGCTGCAGCCCTTGGGGCTGAACCTGCTGTGCCACTCTGCAAGATGTTCTGCTCCTGGATCAGCTGGGTCAGTCTGGCCTCTAGCCTCTGCAGGGAGCTCTGCTGCAGGGTTCCACACTGGACGTGTGGGTTGGGCTCTGGGTTGAATGAGGGTCCAGCAGGCACCGGGTCCTCTCACATGCTGGGCCTGGGCTCTGGGTTGAATGAGGGTCTGGCAGGCCCCAGGTTGTCTCACTCACACGCCAGGCCTGGGATCTAGGTCAAATCAGGATCCAGTGGGCCCCAGATCATCTCACTCACCATCAGTGATTTTTTTTTACCAACTGTAATAGCCTCCAGGACTATGTTTCAGATGGGAGAAGATATGCCCCTTCCTTGCTTTATTGTTCTTTCCTGAGGCTAGTAGATGACCTCTGCTCCTTTTGTCCCTGAGTCATATCTCTCAGCTGGTCCCCATCAAAACCCCATCTGTAGAAGGAAGTCAGGATCTCAGGAGGCCCAGGTTCTTCTTGGTGTATGGCCAGCTTCCTATCCTCAAAGCTGACAACATCTTTAGGAACTACTTGATTAAGTCAAGAACCTCATAACAGCAAAGGACAGACAGATCCCAGTGAAATAATTTTGCCTATACACCCTGCATATGTGGGTGAGGGATTCACACTGATATAATGTCCCACTAAGGACACGGTTAGATTACCTTTGAATGTAATGAGGATTCTGGTTATGTTCACCATTATATAATAATGCTTATATAGTCACACTTATTGTTCACATTTTCATTGTAGGAAAGAATCTCATTGTTGTGCCACCCTGAGGGTGGAGGCAGCAGAAAGGGAGATTAGAAAAACAAGTCTCTAAGATGGCCCTGGAGTGGCATTAGGGGCTGGTCTGAGTCCAAGAGGGAGAAGAGCTTCAGGGTAAAATCTTGAGTCATGGGGGCTGTCTTGGTTACTCTTCTCTCATTGCTGGGACAAATACCCAATACCCAAAATGAAGGAAGGAAAGGTTTATTTAGCTCAGAGTCAGTGGAGGTTTCAGTCCCTACCCAGCTGGCTCCAAGGTAGAGCAGCACATGGCAGAGAGCAAACTTTCACAGAGGTGGCAAAGAACAGAGAGCAAAGGGAGTGGCAGCATCTCTGGCAGCCAGATAGCCTCTCTCCCCTCCTTACATTGTAATGCAAATTATCTACCCCAGCTCAGGTGCAGCATCCACACCCGCAATAATCAATCACAAACTCAGAAGCCAAGCTGCCCCATGACTGCATGAGACTTTTGGGGAGACACCAATACACAAACTATAACAGGAGCTCAGGAAGCCCAACTTTGGCTACACAGAGGGGAAGCAGGCTTCTGTCTTTCACCTTGAGCACATCTTCTGTAGAGTACCTTTTGCCTGTTTGGAGGCAGTGAGAGCAGCAGGAGTTCTAAAGGGAACTCCTTGGCAGTGGGGGTGAGAAGCTTCATACAAAACCCAAGAGACCAGGGCAAGAGAAGATTCCTATGGGGACAGCATCTGTTTAGCATCACACTTGAGGCCCGTAGGTCATGCCAGCTTTGCAGTTTCCCTGAAACAGTTGGGAGATTTAAGGCTTACCAGGCTAAGTTCATTCTAACCCCTTCTGGTGTCTTGCGAAACAGAAGTGAAATTCAAATTAAAGTGAAATTAAAATGAATTACTGTCTGGTATCCAGGAGGCTCTGAGCCTTTAGGTCTAATTGTAAAAATGAAAACAGGCTCTTTGTATTTGTAGGTTGTGTACCTGATGTCATCCCATTAGGCTTTTTTTTCTTTTTCCTATTGTATTATGTATATCTCCTAAAGCTAGTCAAGTTCTATTTGGGGATAGAGTGTCCTGATTGATAAATTATATCAAACTGCCATAAGAAATAAATGATTATGAATTTTTCTGACATCCTCCTTGTTATTCTAAAAGAGTGGAGTGAGCAGGAAAAAATCATCAAAACGTAATGTGGCTGGGGCCAAGGAAATAGCTCAGTAGAATAAGTGCTTGCCTGGCAAGCACAGGGTCTTGAGTTCAATCCCAAGTACTTCAAACAAACAAAAAACAAAACAACAAACAAACAAAACATAATGTGGCTGCTAGGGAGATTGGAGCTCAAGCTCTCAAGACCCGTTGGGTTGGAGGGCAGTTTCCTTTTCCAGTTTTTGACTTTTTAAAAATCAGATTTTATTGGTACTTTTTAGATATACACAATAATCGCATTTATCCTAGAGAATTTATACTACCTGTACATTATATCTTGATTCTTTTTTCTATTTCCCTCCCCTCCCCTCAGTCCCTTTTCCCCTCCCCATTTAACAAAAGTTTTGTTTCCTTGTTTTCCTTCTTTTCTCATTTTAAAAACTTTTTTCTTCTTTCCCTTTTCCTTCTCTCCCTGTTCCTCTCCCCATTTGAACATTTTCATATGTAATAGGTTTCATAATATCTATTATATATTTGGTCCTTATTTACACTTTTGGTTTCTCACACCAGAAAAACAATGCATTTTTTCTTTAATTATTTGATACTGGATCTCACTACTCAGTTCAGACTCACAGTGATCATCCAGTCTCAGCCTCTCCAGCACTGGGATTGTAGGCATGCACCACCACACTTGAGTTTCAGGGCTGGCACGGTGCACTCAGGGTTCCGTGGCTGGCATGGCATGTGGTACTGGGGCTCGAACTCATGTCCTTGAGCTTGTCAGTCAGGCACTTAAACCACTGAGATATCTCCCCAGCCCAAAACAATGTATTTAAATGTGTATCTGATTTATTTCACTTAAGAGTATGGCCTCAATGTGTATCTATTTACCTAGAAATTTCTTAAATGTATCCTTTATGGCAGAGTAGTGTCCCATTGTATTAAAAAAAAAAAAAAACCACATCTTTATCCCTTCACCATGGGTTGGAACTTGGGCTGTTTCTAAGATTTGGCTATTATAGATTGTGCTGCTATAAACGTGGGCATACATACATCAGTGTGGTATGATGCTTTTAACTTCTTTAGGAAGATATCAAAGAATAGAACTATCTGGATTGAATGGATTCTCTCCTAGTTTTCTCAGGACTCTCCATACTGATTTCCACCATGGTTTTTGTTAGTCTATACTTCCACCACATCCCCACCAGCATTTGTTATATTGGTTGATTTCTTGGTAGTAGCCATTCTTTCAGGAGTGATATGGAATCTCAGCATCATTTTAATTTGCATCTCTCATAATGACCAGTGATGTTGAACATTTCTTTATATATTTATTTGCTATTTATATGTCATCTGAGAAATATGTACTTATCCCAGATGCCCATTTTTGAGTTGGGTTTTTAAATTTGGGAGTCTGATTCTTTTTTTGAGTGCTTTGTACGTTTTTGATAGTAATCCTTTGTCTGAGGAATAGCTAGGAATCTTTTTCCCCACACTGTGAGTTGTCTCTTTACTCCATTGGTAGTTTCTCTTGCCTGCTCTAGACATACAGGGTAGTAACTGTCTATCTATTGTAGTCTGAGGTTTTACAAAGGGAAACAATACAATATAGAACACTTAATTATAAGATTATTTTATAGCAAACACCCAAAGAGTCATACAGAAAGAGTAAAAAGAATCTGTCCACACACTAAATACCAAATCTGTCCACATACTAAACACCAATTTGTTCACACACTAAAGACCAGAGAATCCAGCTGAATCCCTCAACCATGTCACACATGAACACAGTTAAAGACCTACAGTTCATAACAATGCCTCTAACTGGAGGCCAGGAGCACACAACAATGTCTCATGCAGAACCGTTTCATGAATCAGTACCTGGAAGGCCCACAGGTCAGTGGTGGAAGCTAGAAAGTCTATGCCAGCAGGCACAAGGATCTGCGCTATCAGGTTGAGGGATTTGCACTGGGGCTAGAAGGCAATGCTCAAAGTAAGAACTGGAGCCCCCCTGAAAGGCACCATAGCTATCCTCAGTGAAAGTGAGGTCCTGAGCTCCTCTGGTGATGACAACAGCTGGGCTCCTATCAAGAAAGTCAGTGTGACAAACTTCTCCAGCAGACTAAGCAGTGCACCATCTTCCCCTCCTAAGTCAGGAGGGCCAGAGCTCCCTGAAAGTGAACCATGTTCAGTCTCAGTGACAATCAGGTCCCAAGCTCCTTCAACAATGAGAACAGCTGAGTTCAGTAGGAAAGCCAGCATGACAAGCTTCTCCGAGAGAATCCACAGCCCCTAACAGCTCCCTGTAGCCTTCCCTTGTCTCCCTTTGCAGTCCTGCTTCTTATTCTCTAGCAACAGTCCTCAGGTGGGCCTCTCACACCCAGCACATGCTAGTCCAGTTCAGCTAGATGTTACAAGTTGGCCACCAGTTGTCAATCTGCCACATTATCCATACAGACCTGTGTCCTGTAAGGGCCAAAGTCTACCTCCACACTGCCCACCCTATTGTGCTGAATGACCCAATTCTTGTTCCTTGCCCAGTGCTATGTGTGCTTTTTCAGGGGATGCTGCTCTCCACTGCTTTTCCTGGACTTTGTCTTGCTGTCCATAGAAAAAAGAGAGACTTACAGATGAATTTAATGAGATATTGAGGTTTTTGTCCTCTCTTCCTCCCAGTGTCAGAAGGGCTTGCCTTTATCCAGCCTCCTTCACATAGCTGATTGTATTGGTCATCTCTTCCTAATGCCAAGGGTTGCTCTGTCTGTCTCAAGCCAACCTCTTCAGAATCCTGCTCACCAGCCCCTTTGGAGTCCAGCTCCCCATTAACCAACCTCCTAAACACTTCCATTGTTTCAAGGAACCTTTTTTCCATCCACGTGTTCTGTGGAAACAGCTCTGCTTTCTTCGGAACTTGTTTGTTTTCTCATAGCCCAGTGCCTTTCACTGGAGAAGCATGGTTCCTTTCCTTTTTACTTTCTCTTCTGCCTCCAGGCTGTTACTGTTCCTCTCTATTCATTTGGCCAATAATTTGGAGGTAATATTTAAATAGAGCCCGAAGACCTGAGATGGATGACTTTGAATTCAGCATCACTCAGCTTAATGGCATAGTGTTGTTTTCATCCTTATGTTACAAAGGGGCCTGAGATGCTCAGGCTAGAAACTTGCTTTAGGTAAGAAGAAAACCCTGGTTCCAACTCAGGCACAGCAGTTTGGCCCTGGGGATGCACTCTGAACCAGCACTCCTCAAGCATGAGATTGTTCAGAAACCCTTGTTCTTTGATGCCAGTGCTGTTCCTTTGTGTCACTCAGTATTGTTCTTCCATCCATGTGAGCTCCCACCTCCTTGACATTCTCCTGCGTTCAGAGACTTTCTTCTGGCTAGCTGTCCTTTGCTTTCCAACTCTTGCCACCATCATGGATGATTCAGGTTGTCCCCAGGAGGGTCACCCGGGTAGCCTTCTTTGACCTCATGGCATGCTAACTCAAACACATGTTAGTCTTGCAATCATGACCTCTGATATCATCACTTCAATTAATCTAGCCACTGTTCTCTCTTCTAAGCTCTCTCTCCTGAGCTCTATTAATTACACAACTAATTACTTGACATCTCCTCTACACCGCAGCACATCCACACCAATTTCTTTGTGAACCTGCTCTCCAGCACTCCCACCTGTTTTCATCTAGTCACTCAAACAGCCATCTAGAAGTTTTTTTTTTAAATTCATATATTTGGCATAGGGTCTCACTATGCAGCTCAGACTCATAGTGATCCTCCTGTTTTCAGCCTCCCTGGTGCCTGGATTACAGACGTCACCATGCCCGTCTTGGTGGCTGGTTTTGCACACCTGGGAGTGATGCTGGCTTGGCCTGCAGGACCCTCTGCTTGCCCAAGAAGACAATTAGTTTGCTGAGCTATCTCACTGGCCCTAAAGTCTTTTTGAATCTTTTCTCTATCACCAATTCATGTGAAATATGACTGCTAAAGATCTATCGACTCCATCCATTTCTCTTCATTTCTGTTGGTACTGCCTTCATCTTGGTAGCCATCACTCCCACCTGCTTGACTGAAGATGCCTAACTTTCCTATTTTTACATTTGGCTGTCTTCAGCCCAAGCTCCAAAAGTAGCATGTCATATTATTTGACTTCCCATTGCAGATGCATGATTTCGCACTTGCCTTCTGTAGCACGGTAACTCCTACTTTACCATACTTGAGCAACATTGGTCTCCTCTCGGATCCTTTAACAGTTTGAGCTCTTCCCGAACTTTGCACACATAGTTTCTGCTACTTACAATGCTCTTCTATGCATCATTCACCTGGCTAAATCCCACTTACCTTTTAGGTTTTAATTAAGTCACAGAAATCTAATTCCTAACTCCTGTTCTAATCTGAGTCATTTCTCCCCCTATTGTTTTTCCTCCTAACACTCATCATGATCTGTTATTCCATGTTTATTTCCTAGCATCTATACTATTCTACGACCACTACAGATCTTTTTTCCCATTTTATATATTTGGTACAGGGTCTCACTATGCAGTTTGGACTCATAGTGATCCTCCTCTTTTCAGCCTCCTCAGCACTGGAATTGCAGGCATGCACTGCCACGCCTGGACTCAATCACAGGCTCAGTGTACCCCAGGAACATGGCTGGTGTGGCCTGCAGGACCAGGGATCAAATCTTGGTCCCTGAGCTTGCCAAAGCAGGCCCTTAGTCCACTGAACTATCTTGCTGGCTTGATCACTGAAGTTTTAATTAATGTGCTCCTCTCATGAAGCCCACATGTCTCAGGGCTTCTCTTACTCTCAATTCAAGTGTTGCTAGACTTTGTCCAAAGATAATTCTATTTAGCTTCTTCTCTGCCTGTACACACAATAAGTTAATCATGGTGACATTCCAATGATGGTGTGAATAGATTTAGAAATGGATAGCCCAATTTGTGCCATTGAGAAGCAAGACTGAGGGGATTCACTAGAAAATCAATTCCTTTTTTTTAAAAACCACACTAGGAAAAATCTTCCTGGGATCAAGTCACACTCACAGTAGAGGGAAAGAAATTCTAGACAAATGGAGCTGGAGATACTGGCTAAGCTGATCCCAAAGCATATCTGATTGCTCAGCTTTGTGAGACAATATATTTTCTTATAAAGTTAGCTTGAGCTAAGTTTCCTCTTCTTTGTAATTGAGGAAAAAATGTATCTAAGGAATTTTGCTCCCTGTTTTCTTCTACTCTATCCATTATTTTCTTCTTGTGTTCATATCCTTTTCTACCCAGCTTAGGCACCAAAACTGAGAGTTTCAGCTATTCCTATTAATATCGTTGTATTTCTTACAGCTATTTTTAGTTACATCTTCCTAGTATAATCTCAATCATGAAAGAATATAATAATGGAACTTTTGCGTATTAGCTTTTTGGCAGTGGGACAACATACTTTGAATACTAGCAAATTAAAGAAGAAGAGGTTTATCCTTGGCTCATGATTTTAGAGGGTAAGTTCATGGTCTTCTGACTTCAAGGTAGAAACATGGCAGAAGGTAATGCAAAGGGGAGCTTCTCAATTCATGGCATTCAGGATGAAAAGAGGAGAAGAGCCCAGACAGGAAAGGGCCAGAAACCAGATAGAGTTCTAAGGTCACATCTCCACCACCTACTCAGACACACCTAGTAGTGTGCTATCCTATCTTTTACCCAATCAAGTTGACAAGATTGTTATACTCTGTATTATGTACATTCATGATATTGACTTTTGCAGAAAGAAAAATCAAACATAATCAGATATGTTGGTGCCATAATAAATTAATTATCAGGTATGAATATCCAACATTGCTATGAAGTTCTTCATGAGAGCAATATGATGAGAAAACATTTCAGCATTGAAATATTGTGATACAAATTGTAGTACTAGCAGGCCACAGAAAACTAGGCAGTTTATTGCATACTATTCAAAACAGGTACTAAGGAATAATCTAGGTTCCAGCAACAAATAAGGATAGAGAAAATATGGTGTAACTGTATTTACACAATAAATAACACATAGTCATAAAAATAAGATAGTCCTGAAGGGCTGGGGAGATAGCTCAGTAGAATAGGTGCTTGCCTGGCAAGAGCAAGGGCCTGAGTTCAATCCCTGGTTCTGAAAAAAAAAAAAAGCAAAAACAAAACAAAACAAAACAATAACAAAAACAAAGTCCTATAATTTACAATAACATGAATGAACCTGGAGAATATTGTGATAAATGAAGTAAACCAAGGACAAAACAAAAACAACAACAGCAAAAAATAAATATTGCATGGTCTCACTTACAACTGGAATCTAAAAAAGTCAATTTTGCAGAAGTGGAGATTAGAGGCAATCAGGATCTCAGGTAGGAGTGACTGGGGTGATACTAGACAAAAATGATAGAAATTTTTATAAGAGGAATCAAAACATCTACTATTCTATGAAAAACCCTAACAATATATTGTATACCTGAAAATTTCTAAAAGATAATTTTTTGTATATTATTATTACTATTAATTATTATTATTTTGTATTTTAGTACAGGATCTACAGGCTCTCACTACGTAGATTGGACTCATAGTGATCCACTTGTGTTCAGCCTTTTTTTGTGTGTGTCTTTTTGAGTCAGGGTCCCACTATACAGTCAGGCTGGCCTTGAGCTCACTTTTGTAGCCCATGCTGGTCTCAAACTCACATGAATCCTCCTGCCTCAGCCTCCCAAGTGCCGGGATTGCAGGCATGTGCCACCATGCCTGGCTTGTGTTCAGCCTTAAAAGAGAAAATTTTAAGTGTTCTTATCACAAAATTAGTGCCTCATGTGTGAGATAACTCATATACAAATTAGCTTGATTTATCCATTTTACAGTGTATATGTATTTCAAAACATGTCACACACCATAAATATACACATCTTAAAAATTTCCCTTTTATTTACTGATGAGCAAAATAATGAATTGACTCCTTAATATTTTTTGTAAGTAACCGGTGAGTTAGAAAATATGATTATAAAGTTATAAACTGAAACATATTTGCTATATTTCTTTTTTATTATTGGAACTCAAAGTGTTCCACGTTTGTCCCGTAGGATTCTCTTGAGGTTAACTTTTGAGTTCCCTTGACATGACTGTATGTTCTTTCCTCTTTTTTGGGGAGATATTTTATGTTTCCTTCAGTAAGGCCCAGAATCAACCGTTTCTCCAAAGGAACCC
>PVKN010002358.1:0-43067 GCA_004027915.1 Capromys pilorides | reverse complement strand
TAGTACAGGGTCTACCGAGTCTCACTACACATATTGAACTCCAGTGATCCTCCTGTTTTCAGCCTCCCAAGAGCTGGGATTAAAGCCTCATGCCACCATGCCCAGTCTCAATCCCTCTCTCAGGGATCAAACCATGGTTCCTGTACCTAAGCAAGTGCTTTCACCCTCTGAGCTATCTGGCCAGCCCTAAAGACATTATCTTTAAAAACAACAACAACAAAAAACAAACAAAACAACTCCAGAAATAAGCAGGAAATAACAATAGAACAGTTTCAAAATAGGCTAGTAGGAGAGTAGCAGTAATCAACACATGGCGTACTGTCATAGTCACTGTAGCTGTTCAGTCAGAGTACAAGATATAGGCATGAAACACTGTCCAGAAAATTTCTAGCATAAGATTTTCCCCTCGATGCACCAAGAGAAGCCAGTTGTATAACCATCTTGCCTGTCCTGTGAAGATGCTTTCTTTTGCAGGTGGTCTTCCCACAGGAAACACTGCCTGGGAGTGAGGAGAAGCAGCTGCAGGAGACTTCCTTTTATGGGTCCACATCTGGGGTTCCTCATCAGACACACTTTTGAGCTGGTGTTCTGGTCTCCCGATCAGGTTCTCTCAGGAGGAGAGGATACCTCACCAGCCAGCTTTGTGTCAAGCTGCTAAGTCCCTGTCCTTCTCCCTCACTGGGAAGCAGTACCCCTCAAGCTATACCTCACACTTGAATTCCTGGGATGTCCTCTAAATATTGACTCTGACGCAGGCAGTCTGCGAGGGAGCCTGAGAGCCCACGTTTCTAGCTAGTCACAGGCTAATGCCAGTGCTGCGGTGGTCCAGGACCACAGTGACCAGTGAGGCTCTACAATGACTTCTGAGCCAGGAGAACCAAGCTCGGACCAGGGATGCTGGGCCTCCATGGGACCATGGATGAAATTGCACCATCCAGATAGCAGAAATGGCTCAGTTATCGCAAAACCCTTCGCCTCTCAGGCCACTAGCAATCAATTAGCATGTGAGCCAAAGGGGGACCTAAAGGACCTCCATGATTTAATGCTCCTATCAAAATGGATAATTTGCCAGTGGCCAATGGGGTCAGTCCCAATACCTGAGCTGCCCTTGAGGAATACTCTGTGGAACCGGAGTCACTCCCAGCTTCCTGGAAAAGGTAGGCGACACCACAGTCTACTCAGAAACAGAACTCTAACAACACCAACAAGCCAACCCCAAGAAGTAATTATTGATTCACTTTCGCAGACAGACATGGGAGGAAAGGTGCAAGGGGGGTCACAATCCAGGAGCGCGGCAAATTTAGGGAGAACTAGGAAAGGCTGAACAAGAAGCAGGAGATGGGTAACTGATGAGAAAGATAGAGAAAACAGAGGACAATACAAATGGTGAGGGGGACCCCAGGCGCTCGCCTGCGGCAGAAAACTCGTCCCGGGGGCCCTGAACAATGGCAGCAGGCTCTGTGTCTGTGCACACTCGCCTTGATACTGTGAGGACCTGGAGTGGCGATAATGAGGCGGGGTAGAAAGATGGACTCCATTTTTCATCCCTGACGCTAGGCCAGCGGTCCTCAGCGCGGGGCCTGGGCCAGTCAATCAGACACCAGCTCGGCTGCAGCGAAACAGTCCCCATCTTCAATCTGCAAGGGAGGCAGGTGCTGGAGATCTGGTCACGGTCAGCTGGACAATCTGATAAAGCCTTCCTGGGGTCGCTGAGGCCCAAGAATAGACCCGGCATAATTAGACCAGGCGGAGGGGCTGTCAAGCAGTCCAGGCGGAAATAACAGGGCCTCTGCCAATCAAAGGGAAACCCCACCGAGGGGCTGGCTGGGGAGGAGACGTTTGCTGTAGGAGTGGACAGTGGGGGAGGGGAGGTTTCCCCGAGGCTGGCTGGTGATCCGGCAGCTCATTGTGCCTGTGCTATCGATCACGATCTGGGGTCCCTGGGGATTCATCATTATACGGCAGGGCCTGGTGCGTGCTTCCGTCGCCTGGTAAAGGAGGGACGCGGCAGTGTATTCCTGCCAATGGAAAAACAGGGTGGCCCTTCTCCCCCCACCCCTTAATTATCTTGCAGGCCTTTTAATCACAATGGTGCAGAAACGGACAGTCACAGTACCAAGACAATAGATCTGAAGTCTACAAAAGCAGACGATGTGTGCTGGGCCCTCTCCGGGATGCCAGGTAAAGGGCGATGCCGGGAGCTCGGAGGCTTATCACGCTGCCCTTTGGTCTTGTCAGACAAGCAGTGTCAGGCTCTCTCAGTCTGAGGCTGGACTGCATCTCAAAAGGAAACCAGCCCCTGTTGCTGTTGTCAGGAACACAGCCCAGCCAGGGAGAGACAGCCACTTCCACAACCCCTTCTTCCATTGTTGTTCCTTTTGCTAAGCTAAACATTGCCCACTGCGGCTTACACTGGTACTTGGAACGGACCAAATCCCACCGGAAGCCCCTGTTTGGCCCCTTATGGCAGAGACCAACCTGTTGGTATAGCGTCCAGATACACTCAGCTCCGTGACCCAGCGCCACTGCAGTTTCTTGGCGGGAAAGAAGAGATTAACATCGCATATTTCTAGAAGGGTTCTAAGATCCCCCAGATTTTACTATTCTTCTGAAGATGCCTTTCGGGAGGCTGATGATATCACGCTGAGTGAGGGCTGGGTCAAAAGCTTACACGCCACACAATTCCATCTGTATGGTAGTCTCAAAAGATGAAACTATCATGACGGAGAAGAGAAGGGTTGTGGCAAAGGGGTGGTGACAAAGGGTAGCAGGAAGGAGCTTTTGGGGGTGAACGTACTATTTTGTCACCTGATTATGGTGGCAATGGCTACAGAAATATATACATGTATAAAGACTCACAGAACTACATATAGCCCCCAAAATAAATTTTACTGCACAGTAATTTAAATAATACTTATGTTAGTATGATACTATAGTATTTATTTTAATAGAATGGATCTTCTCTTGGGTGGAAGTGGGTAAATGTAAATGATCAATTGAAGCTAGATACCCTAAAGAGTCACTTCTTCAAATTTCTGAAGACAGCTTTCTGTGCAGCACGCACGGCTTCTCTGCACAAGCGAGGGCTTGCACAGGATTCCTAGGCTCAGGGAAGCCCCTTCCACCACCCGCAGTGTTCAGCAGGATGCAGACATCTGCCCAGGGGTGGTCTCTTACAATCAGAGGGACACTGGAGAGCCCATCCTGTGAGCCTCTGGTTACTCTATCACCTGGCTTCCTGTCTCTCTTTGTCTGTCTCTCTCTCTCTCACATACACACACACACACACACACACACACACACACACACACACACACACGCAGAGGCCCTCTTCTCCTCCCTCAGCCACATGTGCTGTCCCCACCTGTAATGCCCCTCCTTACTTTCCTAGCCCTTTACAGGTGCAGCTCGCCATCTCCCCACCTATGGCCCATCTATCACTTTTACAGCCCCACCCTCTTGAACAGTGGAAGGATGCGTACACTCCGCAGACGAATGCTTTGCTCCCCAGCACATCCACGTCACCTAAAACACATTGCCCAGAGGGGTACGGCACACAAACTGGGGATGCAACAGCGCTTGAACACAGTGGAGAAACAATGGGGTGGAGATGGTTTATGGACTCACAAATCCACGTAAATTTTTTCCTGCCATTTTCTGTAAGTTTACCCCCAAATATTTTACCATGTTTCCCTTGATATTTTATTATTAAGAGTTTCAAACAGTAAATGGTGAGCATTTTACAATGCACACCTGCATGGCTACGCAGGGCCTCTCGTTTCCACTCGGCTGTTCCTGCGTCACACACTTACCCATCTGTCTACTCATCTGACCTGTTCTCCACCAGTTTTTACTTAATCATCTAAAAGCACTCCATTGCATAAACAAAGAAAACAAAGCACAGATGAGGACATTCTCTAGAACGGTCCTCAAAGCAATAAATAATCAAGATTTCCCCACAGTAGGTGGGGACCCTGGAAGCCATATGCCCTTTGCTCATTTTCTGAGCACTTTGGATCAAGTCTGAAAAAACTGTAACAGCACAAAGAGAGCCCACTGGTTGTGTCATTCTTCTACAGCCTCATTAGTCTTCATAGTCATGTTTCCAACCCAGAGGGAGGGGGTGGCTGAGGAGCTCACAGGAAAATGACAAAGAGAGATGACAAAGACCCTCTGCCACATTCCCAAGGCCACGCCCCTTCTATCCAGGGTTCTCCATTGCTGCAGAAGCCACTCCCCAGGTGCACGAGGAAGGTGGAGGGCTGCCACAGGATACACATGGACATGCTCCACTTCTGCCTTGCCACGAATTGCAAGCTTCTGCAAGGCACTCCTGCCTCTGGCCTTAACATCAGTCATAACCTTCACGGTCCCTCTGTCATTATTAATTGCACACTCCCACCCCTACCTTTGCCCTTGAGTGGAGACCAACCAGACGACCACTTTCTTTGAGTTCACGTTTGCTAAAGGGAAATCTGTTTTTCCAATTCTGGCATCAGCACTGCTTGGAAAATGAGATTTGCCCTTGAAGACAGCGGGTCAATGGCACAGACCTAGGGTCAGCCCATTTCTAAGGGAGGTGTCAGGGGCGAGCCTAACACAGCTCTTGTACGTGCAAGTGGACAAGGTTTCCGATTCTCAAAAATCTGAATGCTGTATCAGCTAACCCAGCTTCCCTTCTGTTATGGTTTATGTCTAGTTGTCCCCCCAAAGTCTCATGTAATCATGGGGCAGGGACTTCTAGAGTCTGAGACTTGAGTCATGATCCACTGGGATTATATATTTTAGTATGAATGGGATTATGGGTTTGAGTCCTTCTGGGATTATGGGTGTGGCCTAAGGCAGATAGGTTGAGGCAGAGAGCCTGAATGTAATATGAAGAGAAACAGAGAGACAGATGCTGGCTGTTGATCTCTGCGCCCTGGTTGGTCAGTTGCCTCTGTCACCATTTTGTTGCTGTTCTGCCACCATGAATGGGATGCTCTCAGCCCTGTTCCACTCAGCCTTGGGCCAGCCGAATATGGACTGAAACCTCCAGCAACTGTGAGCTAAATAAACCTTTCCTTCCTTCATTTTGAGTGTCAGTATTTGTCCCAGCAACAAGTAAAAAGTAACTAAGACACCTTCACATCAAAGATCCTACTTGATCTTGGCCTTTGCTGAGGAAAATGAAGGTGCGCACTCCCCCACTACTTTGCAATTAACTTCCAGTGTTCACTATACACACCCAGTCTCTTAAGTTGCAACAGCCTTGGCTAATGCTAACATTACTCTGTCCTGGGTACACTCTAAATAAAACAACGTAGGCCTTAATCTCAAGACAACAAAAATGTCATTCTTATTAATATCTCATTCTCAAGGCAGAAAATGTGGCTCAGAAAGGCCAAACCATTTGCCTCATCAAGCCAGTGGTTTATAGTTACATTTTCTCTACTACAGATGTAGGGTCTTCACATTCCTCTGCTGTCTTTGTTTCTGTTTCTTTTGTCTTTGGGTTTCCCTAAGAACTCCTTAAACAGTCCATGAGTCTTTAGGCCTTTATGCTGTAACCCATTGTTATAAAATGGAGCCCTGTTAATGCAATTATAAGAGACAGAGGGCAGAAAGCTCCCTGTGTGCCTCTTAAAGCTTCATAACTTGTAGGGGACAGAGTTGGAATCTATCCAAGCTTGACTGTAGGACCACCAGGAAACTCAGAATTCTCAAGATCCAACAAAACAACGCTGCTCAGGCCATAATTTAAGATTCCTTTGATCTTAACTCTTTCTTCCCACCCAAATGACTCTTCTAGAATTGAAAGACAGCTGATGACACAGTCCTTCCAGGAAGGCCAAGAGTGAATCCTGAGGATGAGCCTGGAGTATGAGGCCCCAGGACCTGAACAAGGGAGGCCTGAGAGATGGTGAATCCCCCCTGAAGCCATACTGACTCGCCATATTGATTATTCCATGCAGAAGGCATTTGAGCAGTTGTGGAAAAGGGCCAGAGGAACAGCTCTTTCTTACCTATCACAAGCCCCAAAGATGCCTGTGAGAAAGATGCCTCTTTGTATTAAGAGAAGGTCATCTTTGCACCTAGTGACTAGGAGTTGGTGCAATTTTGTTACTCATAGAAACACACTTTCTAAAATAACCCTCCTCTTCCACTGTCTTCCTGGCCCTCACCTCAATCATTATAAGTATCAAACCATTTACTGTTTTTGTTGTTGTTCTGGGGATTGAACTCAGGACCTTGAGCTCTCTGGGCAGGCACTTATGCCGCTGAGCTATCTCCCCAGCCTCATCAAACAATTTAAAAGATAGGAAAGACGACTACTACTAAAGTTTGGGCATATGTCTGGCAACAATGGGATCATAGGATATTATTTTATCTGTTTATTTTGCTTTTACTTTTTACAGTGAATGAGTATTATCAGACAAAAATCAGTAAAGGCATTCTTTGAAAGAAGAAAGTCATGTTTAACAGAGCTCTAAGGACAGGACACAGGATTATGCACTGCAGATATTCCTTGCTTAATGACCTACCTGTTTGGATTTACGAGGCACCATTTGGACCTATGACTCATCTCTTTTGGGTACAGTTTTGAACATCTTGTTTATAGCTCCTGTCTTTTCTAGTACAGGATACCTTGCTTAGGCAGTACTGTATTTTTTGCTGATTACATTATACAGTACTGTAATTTTCTGTTCTGTTATACATTACAGTACTACATGTATGCAAATAAAAGAACAGCCATTAGGCTGGAGTTTCCTCTGACCATTTATTTGTTCTGATTGCAAAGTGTACACATCCTCATTCAGGGACCCATTCACTTAGTGACCTAGCTACAGGAGCATAACTCGGTCATTAATCACGGAATGTCTGCAATAGCAACTACTCCGGCGAGGCCCTGCTCTGTCCTTGAGGTAGCAGGCAAAGGGGGCTCCATCTAGACGTCTGGGCCAGAGTGTGCTACCAAAGGCACACTGTATTTGAAAAGAGACACAAAGAGGTCCAACTTCATTTACTGAAACAGTTCAGAGGTGGGAGAGATTGAAGAGCGATTGCTGGACTTAGCAAAACTCTTTTTTCTTCACTATTGCTTTCTCTCTCTCTTTGCAAATGATACATGTTACATGGTGTGGGCACACTAATATCCTAATTTTTATTTCAGTTCTATATTCAGCAGTGGTGTTTTTACACACTCTATTTTTATATTGCATGATGGTTCTGCAAGTCCTGCACTTTTGTACAGCGGTGTGCTGCTTCATACCAAGCTCCACTTTCTGCACCTCTGAAAACAGAACAGGCTTTGGAACCTAGGCAGGTATTATAGACTTTCTGATGCCCCTAAATTTACTTCTAAATTATTACTGAAGAAAAGTGGCATTTATACTAAACCACTAGAGGCACAATTAATCTACATGTACTGTATGAAAGTCTAGTGGTACCCAGGTTAACATTTACATTTTTTGAAAATAATAATGAGAAAACAACTAGCCTGCCAAACCCAGTTTTATGGATGTAATGACTGAGATTAAGGTTGACCTTTAAAAATCAAGTTAAATAGAAATGTAGAGAAGAATGTAACTGGGTGATCTTCAGATGTAGATGAAATGAAAAAAAAGATGTAGACAAAAATCTATCTGATGAGATGAAATGTAAATCACAAAATGAAGAAGGTATATAGACGACTAGGGCCCAGGGCTCTCTGGAGAGGGGTTGGGGTCAGCCTCAACACTGTTAGCCTCATTTGCTCAATGCCATGAACAATTTCCATTTCCAAAGCAGCAGTTGGCATCAGGGCTTATACCAGGCATAGGGAGCAGAGAGATCCATTGTGTCTTCTGCCAAGATCCTATCTAAATCTTGCTTGATTCAGATGGCAAGGGGTCCAGACTGATCCAAGCAGCCCCAGGAAAACTTTCTAGACTTTAAAGTCATAGTCCATCTCTGTAATAGGTGACAGCAGTTGAAGACAGCAGATATGAGCCATAGGTGCCTAATATAAAAATCATCTGCACTTCATGAAGGGCAGGTGGCTTTCACGAGAAATGGGAACACCACAGAACAAAAGAAGTGTGTGCTGGAGAGGATGGAATAATTGACTTGAACACAGACGGCTAAGTGTCTCTGGGAATTCCACAGCCAGGACTAACAGCTAAAATTACCAGCTTAAACTATTTCCCATGTTCATTCTCTAAAACGCTATAAGTGGAAATAGTTATAAATTTTTTTCCCAATAAAGTGCTCGCATTCTTCTTTCTAAGACACAAGAGACTAATGCTCATTTAAGACCAACTGAGGAAAAATAGCATTTCCAGCCACCGTTCAAATCCTGAAGAAACTTCGTCAGCCAGGTTTCCCTGGCCCATGCATCGAGAGACTGGGCTCTGTCATTCCACGTGCATAGCAATGAGCCTCAGACCCAAGTCAATGCCACGGTGATCCCCAAGGAAACTGGCTAAGTGTTCCTAACAGCCCAGGAATGCTGGGAATTAGAGGACAATAGTGTCTCTTTCTAATTGGATCAGAATCAGCTTTGATGTCTTCATTCGAAGTGGACCAGCTTTGCACCCTGGCCAGCCTCTGCCACCAGGAGGAGTGGTCTGCAGCCATGTTCCAAGCCTGGAAGGAGAGCAGATGGAGGCCTCTTTGATAGCAGAGTGCCTGAGCTGCCACAGGACCCCTCTGCTCTCCAAACTCACAGAGTGGAACAGAGATGGCACGCGTTCTCGGCATGGGACAGAGACCGAAACTGCTCCTACAGCTGATACTGATACTTCTTTTTCAAAATGACTTTCATTATTATTTAACATAAATGGGCTGTTTTTAGTTAGCAAAACAGTTCAAAGAGAAATATCTCCATTTTTAGTTCTTCAATTTTTATTTTTAGAGGTTTTTACTATGGCTCACGCAAACACAAAGGTACCATTTAAATGAACCCTTGGGGAATCTGATCTCATCTGATTTATATATCTGAAGCTTAGGCCATACATACTAATTTGCCCAGTCCTAACCCTAGCCAATATATTTTCTAGATCTACTGAACTGGGGCGGGGAGGACCAAATCTAAACAGACCTTAAATCAAGCGTTTTTTTCATTCCGTCACAGCCCTGGCCTAAGGCCACTCGATCCGAGTCTACTGCATTCCTTTTCTTCCTCCTCTAACCACCTTCCCCAGTAATGAAGGAAGGAAAAGCCATAGTGTTCTCGAGGGGACCAGGAATAACTTAGTGAGGGCTCACTTGGAAACTCTGAACACAGCTGCAAAACTATAGCTGCCCCGTGGCATGAAGATGATCTTTCCTTCTTTGCAGGTTGGCAAGGTGCTGGGCTTAATGCAAGAACTGCCAGCCCTTGGGAAGGAGGCTTCCAGCTGCCATCTATGGGGATGAGAGTCCATCCAGGGCCCTGGGCTCTGCTCAGAAACCAGTCAGTCACGTTCACTTTCCCTTCACCCACTGGGTTATCAGGTCAGCAAACACGTAAGGAATATGGCTGTGCCTGGGCGCTAGGTGTGAGACAGAGAAAAGTCCACCTTAAAGGTCTTGTAGTGCGTTGGGGAGCAACAGAGAATAACTAAAGTTGTGAGTGGGAAGAAAAATGTGCAAGGAAGGAGAACAGCAAAGGGCTAGAAAGCTGAGGAAGCCCTTCCAGAGGTCAGGGGAGGTGGGAGGGCAGCAGAGACCACAGGAAGCGAGGCCTGCTATGACGGGGGCATGTGGGTGACATGAGGAGCATGCGCAAAGCCTCCAGGGCCAGTGATATGGGCGATACTTCACCTCACTCCTGCTTCTGTTTGGACCAATGGGGTTTGCCAACTGCAGAAGCGTCCAGCCAAGGTACGCTTCCCCTGGAGAATTCCACACCAGGTGACACTGAACCTTGCGGAGAAATGGATTCAGTTCAAGATTGAATCATAGGAGGAATTAAGTTTGTGAGCTGAGGCACTACTGTAGTCATGGGGAAGCCAGGCCCCGGACCACAGAGGGCTTAGATCACAGGGCAAGTATGACTGGCGGACTCTGGTTGGAGCAGTGGCATGGTTAAAACTTGCATTTCTTAGGCCAGGTATGGCAGTGCACATCTGCAACCCCAGCACATGGGAGGCTGAGGCACAAGAGCATCACCTTGAGTTCCAGGCCAGCCTGGCTACAAAATGAGCTCAAGGCTGCTTGAACTTCATAGGGAGACCCTGTCTCAGAGAAAAAAAAGAGAAAGTTTTGTGTTTCTTAAAACTGACTCAGGTTTCCAGGGAGCAAGAGCAGAGGCAGGAAGACAGGTGAGGAGGTCACGAATACAGCACAGGAAAGAGGACAACGGCTCACACTGGAAGGGCGGCGGTGGGAGTATCTCCCTTTCCAAAGGCAGAGTTACTAGACTGGCTAATGGGCTGGGTGTGAGTGGCGAAGAGTGGAGTTGTGCTAGCACAGTCAAAATGCACATTTCCTAACATGGGGAGCACTGGGAGAGAGGCAGGGAAGGGGAGGCCAGGAGCACAGCTCTGGGCCTGTGACGTTAGATGCAGACGCTGGAGGCAGGAGGATAGCTTGGAGCAGAGGGGAGAGGCCCAGGCCGGAGGGGCAGTGGGAGTCTCAGAACCAAAAGAGATCACCTAGGGCCTGTCCCTGATTCTAGTGAACAGGAAAAATATGCGAAAGGTACCGAATGGAAAAAGTCACCGGGGAAGGGTGAAGCTATCCCTGAGATAGCTGTAAGCATGGGATGCCGCTGAAAAAACGTCGGGGCTGAAAGCAAGTTCTGGGTGCGCATGCGCACAGCGAGAGAGCCTCGCAGAGAGAGAAGGCAAACATAAGCTAATCCCCAAGCGGGAGATGTGGGCAAAGGGTTCATGAGAAATCTGTTTTTCTATTCCTTTAATTTTTGTATGCTTGAAATTATGCCAAAATAAATGTAAAAAGATGAAATTTTGAGAGATCCAGTAAAATGAAGAACTCTAGGAGTTCAGAGCCCGATAATGCAGAACTTGATACAGGTTGAGCGTTGCAAATCTGAGAAGCTGAAACCTGAGATATAACCAAATCCAAAACTTTCTAAGTACTGACATGGCACCACAGGTGTAAAATTCTACCAGGCCTCACGAGACAGGTCATGGCCATACACAGGTATGCTGGAAATTCTGCATAAAACGCCTTCTGGCTATATGTATGTAAATGAACATGAACTTCATGTTTAAACTTGGGTTTCTTGCTCAGGATATCTCAATATCCATAGGCAGATATTCCAAAATCTGGAAAAAACTATAATCTGCAATATTTCTGACCTGAGCATTTCAGATAAGGAATATTCAACCTGTATCTTCACAAGAGTGAATTTTACGGGCCGACAGAGATGGGATCTTGACTGTTGGTGACTCCAACAGAGAATAAGAAATGAGAAAATGATGACATTAACTAAAGGTGATGGCTCCCAAAAGTTTCTCCAAGAGTTGGAACACGAACTAGATAACACAACACGCGGTATGGTGCTGAGCAGAAAGAATGTAAGATGATATTTATAGGCAATGGCATACTTACTACTGCTGGGTGTCGTTCAACAGAGAGTGGGATACAATAGGAGTGAAGATCTTACGTAGGCCAGAGGTAGAGGGTTCCAGTGTGCAGGCAGGGGACTGGTCATAGACAGGAAGAGGGACAGGTCACCCACTGGAGGGACGGCAGATAATATGGAGACAGATGTAGGGAGATGACTGAATTTGGTAAAGGAAATTTTCTTTTGAGGGCTACTATTTTCTCTGTGATGTGTAAAACAAGGTCAGTATTTGAATGTGAAGGAGATGGTAGGTGTTCAGGGTTTTAAAGCAAAGGGGAGGTATGGGAAAAAGAGGGTGAACTGACTATGTAACGAATGGGCTCATCAGGCAAAGCAGAAAGCTTGCTTGAGGTCTGCTACTGTGTCTTAGGCTGAGCTGCCATAGCAGAGCACCACAGGCCAGATGACCTCCACAGAACGCAAGTCCATGTTTCAATGTTCTGGATACCGGAAGCCTGAGATCAAGAAGTCAGCTTGGTTGGGTTCTCTCCCCTTCCCATGTGGCAGAAATCGGACCAGAGAATCCTTGGGAGCCTCTCTGGAGGGCACCAATTTCTAAAGGGCTGTAGCCTCATAACCTAATGACCTGATAGAGGCTCCACCCCCAACACCATAACACTGGGGTCAGGACTGTACTTCATAGATGCATCTTGGAAGCACACAAATATCCAGTCCATAACAGGCCATGGATCAAGCGAGTTCGGTCACATGCTGTGTAATGTCAGCTTGCTCACTCACATGGAGTGGGAAGAGCTGGGCCTAAAGAAGGTTGTGAGTTCTCAGAAAGGGGAAGGCAGGTGAATGGCAAGTGACATGTAAGGCAGAAGGGAGGAAAGAACAGAATAGAGAAGCTCCTGGACAGCGGGAGGTCCCTCCCACCCAAGTGGAGGAATCACAAGTGTCAGGGCCAAGAGAAGATGGAAAGACGGCAAGGGGCGGAGGGTGTGAGATCAATGTCTCAGACACAGGGAGCTAGGGACCATAAAGCCAGAGAATGTCGTGCGAGCTAGTGGCTGAGGTCAGACACCGAATATGGCCACTAGGACCGAGGAGCTCACAGAGCTCCAGTGTGCCCTGCAGAGCTCTGCTGGTGTCGCCAAGAAGGAGGGCGCAGTGACGGCAGGAACACAGGCAGTGAGGTAGGGGCCACACGAAAGAAAAGCAGCAGGGCGGGAGGCGAAGGCCTGCTCATCACTGAAATATGGGGGTGGCAGGTGACGCCATCCAAAGGACTGGATGCTTCAGAGGGACTGCTTTTTTCCTCAGAGAGGAGAAGGTAGGAGAAATGGTGTGGGAATGGCAACAGGGGACATCCTGACCCATATCCAGGCCCCGGAGAAATAAACAGCCACCCCTGAGAGGGTGGAGGGGGCACAACATCTTCAAGAGGAAACAGCCAGATTTCAGTGAGAGCAAAATGAAGACAAAAATGTTTATTGAAAAGGGAGTGGGATAGGGTTCTGGACAACACAGACCTGCGCAAAGGCCTAAAAATAACCACCACCAGATTTGACTCATGAACTTTAAGGTAGCTCTCAATAAATTAGGCATTAGCTGGGTATGGAGGTGCACGCCTATAAGCCCAGCACGTGGGAGGCTGAGGCAGGAACATCGTTGCGAGTTTGAGACTCACCTGGCCTACAGAGTGAGCTCAAAGCCAGCCTGAACTGCTGGCTTTGTAAAGGAAATACATTTTTCTTTTTATTTATCAAATATAATATTATTTATATTTTGCATGTTAGGCACTCTGCTACTGAGCTATACCCCACTTAGAAAACAATTTTTTTTGGCACAGAGTCTCTCTGCATAGCCCAGACTGGCTTAGACTCTGTGTTCTTCTTGCCTCAGTCTCAAGTTCTGATATTACAGCTGTGCAGTGCCATGCCTAGCTTGGAAAATATTTTTTAAAAGGTATTTCACCAAGGAAAATGGATTCTGTCTTAGCACTTTTTGTACACGTTCATTTTATGTCTCCAATTCTGAGCTCCTAGCTGGCATCCGGCAGGCGTTCTCTGAGTGATCTTTCCCTTCCTGTAAGGCCCCGGGCCTCTCCGATATTCAGTCTTTGGGCCTTCAGCACACACCTCTCTGGTCTTTTCAACTACATCTCTGCTCAGTGGTTAGCTTGAACGATGCCAGCCAAACCTCAGCAAGCTAGTGTCTGAATGCATCTCCTGAGACATTCAGATGTTGTTTCGTGACAGTGTGCAGAGGTGGGGTGAGCAGGGCGGGTCCCTTGCGATGGGATTAAGGGCCTCCTCTTAAGGCTTCACTCAGCATTAGGCCACTTTCTTTATTACTTTCTATCATGTGAGGACGCAGCATTCCTCCCTTCGGGAGCTCACCACCCTCAGCAGACTCCACACCTGCCAGCACCTTGACCTCGAGGCTTTCAGTCTCCTACGAGAAATAAATCTCTGCTTTTTATGAATTACAGAGTCTCGGTATTCTGTGATAGCAGCACCGACTAAAACTCACAGAGCGGCTGGGGGCTTTGTCCACGATGACACACAATGTCCATGAAACGGAACCAGAACCTAGGCCCACTGGCTACAGCCACTCCAGTACACCCTACAAACTGTGTGCTTGGAGCTGCTCGATAGACATGGACACTGTCGACATGCTCTCAGCAGGAGACCAGGCCACAAGCTCTACCTTTACAGCCCAGAAGATTATAAAAAGAAAACTGGAGGTAGGGGATTTCATTTCTCTTCTTTTAAACTAATCACTTATGTTACAGTTTAGGTCTAGTTGTCCCCCCAAAGCCTCAAGCAATCATGGGGCGGGGACTTCTAGAGTTTGAGACTTGACTCGTGATCCACTCGGATTATGTGTTTTAGTACGGATGGGATTATGGGTCTGAGTACTTCTGGGATTATGGGTGTGGTCTAGGGTGGACAGCCTGAGGCAGAGAGCCTGAATGTAATATAAAGAGAAACAGAGAGACAGATTCTAGCTGTTGCTCTCTGCTGCCCTGGTTGGTCGATTGCCTCTGTCACCATTTTGTTGCTGTCCTGCTGCCATGAACTGCTGCTCTCTGCCATGTGTCACTCAGCCTTGGAGCCGGCCGAATATGGACCGAAACTTCCAGTAACTGTGAGCTAAATAAACCTTTTCTTCTTTCATTTTGGATGGCGGGTATTTGTCCCAGCAACGAATGAAAAGTAACTAAGACAACTTATAAAAGCCCTTTTTCTTCCTAGTCTTCTATTTAAAAGAAAAAGATGCTGTTGGGCTTTGGAACCCCAGATCAAGTGTGTAGTGTTTCCTATGTACAACTGGACCCCCACACAGATGTTTAAATTAATAAAGATCCCTGTTCTAATTTCATGCCTAGTCCTTCCTTACCTGCTTTCAGATTCCGGCCCTTGAATGGTTTGAGTGATTTGAAGACACAGCTTAAGGTTTCATAGGAGCTTTTCAGGGACATCTGCATTAATCCTCTGCTTCATACAATGTACAAAACATTAAGCAAAATTGTCTGAAGTTAAAATATGTACTTAATTCCCACTACAGAGAATGAATCTTTTCAGCAGATGTTTTTCTGGAATGGCTGGTGATTGTAAAATAGAAAGAGCTAAAAAAAATCAAAATCAAAGGGGGTAGAGAGGATGGATTGGGCCGGGTTTTGGATTGGGAAGCAGGAATGGCACATCAATTAAATTTCCAGACTGTTGCTTATGAAAAATAAGCTGTCTCTGGGTTGTTTCTGGGATACAGTTACACACAGTGGCCATGGACCACAGAAAATGAATCGAATTGATGTAAAAAAAAAATAATAATAATCACGTAAGCAAGACAGTCCTCTGATGTTTAAGCCAAGATCTCAAAGGGGATCGGGTTCCCTTGTTTGGAGGGACTGTGTTTGGGAATTCGTGGCAGGATAGTCCTCATGAAAAACAATAAAGGGGGTTGTCTGCCAAGCCAGGAGAGCCTGCAGGCTCCTGGAGGTGGCAGCCCAGTCCTCTGGGTCCCACAAGGGCCTGCCAAGGGTCCCCCCCACACACACTCTGGATGGGGCATTTTAGACTGGTACATGATCCCTGTACACTTCTGTCTGAGCTCATGGACTTTTGCACTTGGTGACTGGCTTTTCCTTTCCTGGGTTCAAACAGACAGCTCTACGCTTGGGGCGCTTGGAGTCTGCTCTTCGGTGCCTCCCACTCTGCACACCCTTGCCCTGGACAGGAGTGGGCCATCGGAGGAGGGGAAGCGGGTGGCTTAGAGGAAGCGGTGGAGGGTGCTCACTCTGGCATCTTGCTTCTAGCATGTATTGGGCCCTCAGCACTGGAGTCTGCTGCTAAGCCACTCTGGGCTCCAGTCGGATGTCCATAGAATGGGAATCACACACTTCTACAGCACCCAGCCATGGAGGAGAACCAACAAGACAGAAATAAAGTAGATGACACCGAGCCTGGCCCACTGTCACAGGGCTCTGCCTCCTGCTCTTGGTAAGGTGAAGGTGAAGTGTGGGAACACCTCCCAGGTAAGCAAGGGGTCTCTTTTATGGCTCTTAAAAACACCTTGTTTGCTTTTAGAGGAGCTATTTTATGGCCCCATGAATCTAAGTGCCATGCTAGCTCAGCATGAACACTCTCCATTAGGAAGCATGTCACACCCTTGCTTCTCAAGCCGTGAAAACCCAAATCAGACTGCATTCAGCTTTGGGTGGTGGGAGACACGCTGAAGGCCTTTCAATTTCCAAAGCAAGGATCAGAATAAAATGTTCTCGCATTAGGCGTTTCACATTTTAGAATTCAATTACAAAACCCTACCATTTAGCTTGTTAGGCTGGCGGCCCCACCCTAGAGTGACAAAAGACAATCTTTATAGCCAGGCTGCAAGTTCCAGTGCTATAAATCACCAGCTATCGGATGCAGTGGAACTCATTAATATAAAGGAAAAGCCTGAAAGGCACCCATTAGCATGCTATTAATTTGTTTGACAATCTACAACATGGCAAGAGCTAAAATAGTCAGGCTGGGCAATACTGCATCCTAGACAGAAGAATAATCGGGTCCCATTAATTTTTGTCGCAGGCTTGCCAAATGTAATTGGGTATAATCAGACCTCATGCATCTCCTCATAGATTTTTCATCTCCTGTGCTTTGAATAAAGGAGGAAACTGGCGTGGGGGGTGGGGCAGGAGTTGAGCTCAAAGTCTTGGTTCTCAAGAAAGATAATGATGAGGAGAGGTTTTTAAGGTGGGGCAGCACAAGGAGGACTGCAGATGCTTCCCCCTTTTGTTTTCTCTCCTCTGCTCTGCTCTGCTTGTGTGCATGTGGTTTGCATGAAATGGATGAAGGCTGAATCCTTTTTCCAGTTGGGTTAACTTTACTTACACAGCCATCCATCCAGTCTGCTGGGGCACAGGGTGAGAGAAGAGAGCGCTTTGCATTCCCGGGGGTAGCCAGGGTTATCTTCAATCTCTGCCAGTAATGAGGGAGCATGCGGGAGGGAGGAGCTGAGGACACTATCGACATCTTTGTGACCCCATATTTTTCTGTCCAGCTGCGGACATTTCTGCGACTGGCAGGTTTGTAGTCACCAAAACCAGACTCGCACATTTGCCGTCACCCTTGCTCACCTAGGTCACTTGTTGCTAAGGAAGAAGTCAGGGATTGGAGCTGCCCTGTGTTCCTAGACAAATCTCTTCTTTCTTTCCCATGGTTACTGCTATGCCACGACATGGACAGAAGAACAGAACTGTGTTTTCAGCTTGGTAGGTATTACAAACATGGTCTATGAATCAGATCTGAATTGTCACTTGACTATAGCAAGATATTTTTTAAAAAAACATAAATAAGCATGTAATTTTCCTGCTGCACAAAGTTAGCACGAGCAACGAACCTGTATACGTAGAAGCAACAGCCTCCACCAGCAAAGCACAGAGCTCTGATCTCATAGTTATAGGAAGAGAAGAGGAAAACGCCAATGAGTCTGACTACCTGGCTAACGCCTCTGCTTGATCAAGCTTCTGAGTACTCAGAGTCCATAGCACATGTTCCGGGTATAATAGTTGGCAAATATCAGCATGAGGAAGCAAACATGTATTTCCTCCCCTCTGCAACAATCACTAGCAACACCTTTGTGCATTTCCATACATGTGTTTACAAACCTGGGCAACAGCATACATACGATTTTTTGTCTCTACCCTGTTCTTCACTGTAACTACTTGGGGAGTATTTCCCTATACCATTCCTTTATCTGCCAAGATGTAGCTGTTTATCCAGGACTTTCATATTGAGCTACATTCTTGGCCCTTTTAAAATTTTTTGATAGGAAATAAATATTATATTGTATATTGTTATCTTCAGAGTAATTGCTCAGATTACCAGATACAGCCCTGCAAAATTGATCAAACAATAGAAGCACTAATTGTTCTTTTAAGTGAAATTAAGAAAATTAGTAGTACAATTGTCTTAGCTATCTTGTATGTGTGTGTGTATGTATATGTATGTATGTATGTATATATGTATATATTTTTTAAAAATTTTGAGATAGGGTCTTGTTCACTCACTATGCTATCCAGGCTTGAACAGAATTTGCCAGTCTTCCTTTCTGAGCTTCCCAGAGTGCCAGGATTACAAGTGTGCATTGCCACACCCAGCCAACAGATGATATTTTTCATTTGACTATGTAAGATTCACTCTAGCTAAGTGCTGTGATTTCTTTGAGCATTCCTGGATGACAAGGACAGAGGACTTTCATCTCCCCTGGGATCCCTACTACAAACATGCTCTTCCCTTCCCACCTGAGACCTGTAAGATGTAGGTTCACTAAGGAACACTCAGGAAGCCTGAGAGCAGCAGTGCCGCCAGGGAGTCTCTGGTAGGAAAAAGCCGCTGGCTGGCCGGGCTGAGAGGCTGGAAGGCTCAGCTCATGGCTACAAAGTCTGCCGAGGTCTGAACCTGAGGCTTGGGCTTTTCTACATTGGAGAAACATATTTACACATGGGTGACATAGCCAAGGTCTACTTGGGAGGCAGCGAGGAAATGCCTGGTTCATTCATCAGAAGATATCTCGGGGTCAGCAGGGGGTTTGGGGCTCCTCTGTGGGACTGGTAGTAAATAGCAACCACAGTCTGTACCTCAGGCTGCTGGTATCCAGCCGTGAGGGCAAGGGGAGGATCTACACCTGATAAGGCACCTCCAGCTAACTTTCCTGACTCTGGCAGAATCACTCCTGATATGTCTCATTCTCCACAGTCCTGGCTTTGACTCAGAGCAGCGGCCACAGCATACTTCCTTAGGTCAAGTCAAATAGAGAGACCATGCAGTTAGCTTCTGACACGCTTCGCAGTGCTGTTGGACTTTGGGTACTCGCCCAGCTCACTTCACTGGTCAAGGGAAAGAGCCACAGGAAGTCCCAGGTGAGGGGCGAAGGTTGCTTTCTGAACCCAGCATCCCAGAGTGGAACCCCCCAGGAGCCAGCCAACCAGCACCTGCTCTTCTAGGCAGCCCCTTCTCACAGTGTACCAGCGCTTTCTAGCTCTGTCTCATTTTTACTAACCAACCAAAGCATGTTTTACTTGTTTATATTCTGATAAGAGGATCAAAAACACTTTCCCCACATTTAAGGTGATCTTAGTCAACTGGAAGGAATCTGTGTGACATTGTGTGGAAGTTTTCTGCCAGAGGAGGGAGGGATCAAATGCTTTCTTCTTTAGCTGCCAGCTCTCATGCACTCCGTGTACTCTTCCTTACAGTAGCGCTGCACTTCAAATGCATCTAAACTCTGTAGAAGAAAAAATACTAGCAATGTTTACACAAAATGAGGCAAAACTGTTCCTATAAGTGAACCAACTGAATCTTCCTCATAACCTATGAGGTAAGAATGATTATTTCATAGATGAAAAATCAGATGCTATGGTCAGTGAACCTACCCAAAGGCACAGAGAGAGGCCACAAGGCCAGGGTTCCAACCCAGGCAACCTAGCTGCAGGGTGTTCCTAACCAACCACAAGCCCACACTGCTCTGCTAATGGAAATGGAGTAGGGATTCCAGTGGCACAGGGCCCTGGGACAGCATGGGGTGGGAATGTGAACCTGGGCTCCCTCTGCCAGCCCCAGCTCCTGGGTGTCTCCCCACTATATTTGATGGGCTATCTAAGGGATTTCTAGGGGTAACTTTGGCCACAGGCACTGTCTGCTGCATATGTTGCCAGGACCTGAGTCGGGTCAGACTTCCAGGAGCACGTGTACAACAGTGCGTCTGCGTGGCCAAGGGCTTCCCTGGCACGGCTCAGAGCCCAGGCTAAGGAAAACAGGGACTCTGATGTGCACATTGGTGCCTGTGAGCTAGGAGAGGCCCTGGCAGCTTCTGGCCAAAGATCAAAATGTGAAGCGGAATCTCTACACTAAACCCAATAGCACCTGTCCTGGAGACTGGGCCACGTGGCAGCTCTGGGTGGTGTTTTCCTGAGGGGTATGTGTGTGTGTGTGTGTGTGTGAGCATGCATGTGTACGCGTGTGTGCATGTGTATCCTGTGCAGGACACACTTGCTCCTCTGTGCACAAGGTGCTGTCACACATTAGACACATTTCTCTCTCCATACAGGAGACACTTGCAGTTGGAGCCATTTGATAACCGCCAAGGGTGTGGTGATGCCACTGGGCTCCTTTCCCAGCACACTGAAAACTTCAGTCAGCAGGGCTAGCATGAGGTTTTGCCAGACTGGCAGAAAGCGATCTTGCACTTGGTAAAAATAGGGCACTGGTGGTTTGGGGCTTGCCTGGAAACGTGCAGACTAGGGGGGACAGGAGGCCAAAAAATGGCGCAGCTTGGTGCATTTCATTCTGGTGATTTCTACCTTCAGGGAGACAGAAGAACGAGAATGAAGAGGGAATTTTACTCTGTCCTCCCCCAACTTCTCCTTTTGAAAAAATGTTCAAACTTACCGGGAAATGGAAAAAACACTACAATGAATACCTCAAATCCTTTACCTAGATTTCCTGACTGTTAGCATTTCATTAACTTTAAGTTCTCCTTTTGGCTAAAGTGCTTAAAAGTTACAGGCCTGGCCTTACTTTATCAGTAGTATAGTATGAGGCATTTAAGGTGAAAGACATTCTGCCAGCTAATGTTTCCATTCTCAAAACAGTTCACGTTAACACAGTAACATTATCTAATACCAATTCTCACAATCGTATCTGTTTAATAATGTTATAAATAAGCAAAAACTATAAAATAGGATGACATCATTTGGATTGAAGTAATTTGTAAGAAAAATTATTCTAAAATGTACTAGACTATTGTCCAAGACCAGCACAGTGAACAAAACTTGACTTTCCCTGTTAATCAGGTAGTCAAGGTCTCCGCACCATGACTCTAAGCTATTTTCCTTGTTCTACAAGACTGGGGACACAGAGCACAGGAAGCTCAAAGTCCAGGGAGGCCACTGGCCCTCTGGAGCATTGTCTGTAAAGTCACCACCTGACCTTCTGTTCTTTTTTTTGTCATGGGGCAAAGGTATTTGGCCTTAAGAAAGGCTGAAAGGGGAGCCATTTAGTCATCCACTAACTTTTTCTAAACAAGTATTAGTTTATGTAATACTTTAAAGAAGGTTTTTTTTTAATTCTGTGTGAAAGTTTTGAGGAGTTTGGTAAACAGCCAGTGTAAAAGTGTTTATTAGTGACTTAAAGCTTCTTTGGCATTGCAGCCTGGCACAGCGTGCAATAAGAGGTAGAAATATCAATGTGCTGGACACAGTCTGAAGCTAGGGGATGAGGGAAAGACAGAGAGGGAGAGAGACAAAAGAGCAAAGAGGAGGATGAAGGAGGGAGGAGGAGGAAGGTGGGAGGGGACAGGGGAAGGCAAGAAAGGAAGGACAAAAAGAAAAAAGGAAGATTTAAAAAAAAAAAAGCAAAAGAAACTCTGAGAAGACTCCACAGAGGGTGGCTGAGTGTGGGAAGGGCTTTCCTGTAGGAATTCCTCAATCACACAGTCAGGGCTGGGTGTCCTAAGAACTGTGTCATCAGGGTTTCCTGAGTCACTCCGGGCTCCCAAAGGCCTGGTCTGCTACACATTCCTGCAGGTACTGGGGAAACGGGTTAGCAGCCAACAATGCTCACAGGGTAGTAAAGCCCAGAGAGGCCACCTTACTTTTCTAAAATACCTAAGAGCTCAGAACATGGCAATGATTGGTCTCACTCTGTCAGCCAGCTCACCGACCGTCCTCCGCTCCAGCATACACAGCCTGGGCCTCGGGTCCCAGCACCCAGCTCTTGAGCAATCTCCACCATCTAGAGCTCAGGAAATGAAGAAAGAGCAGGGGGAGTCGTCGGCCCAGGGCCACGGACGCCACCTCCCGCCGGAGTTCTAGCTTCTCACACACTTTCCAGGCTGTCACTGTTGTGGGACCCCAGATTCTGCTCTCATGGTGTGACTCCTTTATTACCAACGGTTATGAGTCTGGCCCCACAGCCTGATGAACCTCTAAGAGTCATCATATGGTAAAATGGAAAGGGGGGCTCTTTTTGAATCAGAGACCCCGTGCAGGCTGCTTCCCTTCTCTGTGCCTCTGTTTCCTTCTTTCAAAAATCAAGTCTGTTTCGTCTTCCTTTGAGGGTTTTAGGAGAGGAAAGGCTACAAACTGCGAAGGTGTGGGCACTGTGGGGCAGAGCCCTCACCCTGTGCCTCTGGCTCCGTGACCTTGGGCAAGCTACGTCACTTCCGGTACTCCTGCAGGAGGCATAGCAGGGGCAGCCTCCTGGGTCACTGTGGGAATTGTGGGCATGGACACGTGTGATGAGCTGAGAATGCCTGGTATAGAGTGAGTGCTTGGGCCATGCTCATGCTCATTTATTGTTGTTATTATTGTTATTATTATTGCTACATTTTCTTGCCCATCACTCAACACATATCAGGTACTCAAAAAGTCGGCTGCCTATAAAAAACACTCTTTTTTTAAATTTCTCAGACCCCAGCTTGCTCATAGCAACAAGAAATGACAGCTAGCAGCATTAGAGAGGCTGCTTATAAATTTACCAAAATAGAAAGCAGGCATGAAAACTGAAGAAACACTGAGAACACTCTGTATTAGGGTCAACATGTGGTCACACCCCACGGGGTCCCGGCGTGAATCATGGCCTGACAGCACAGCGTGATGAGAACACTCACACCACGGCCTTGCGACATCGAGGCCGTGTTCACGTCTCCTCCGCTCATGGTTTAAGAAAACAGGAAACTGTGTGAAACACTTCCAGTGCCTTAACGGTGGCAGATAAAATGCTAACACTTACAGGATGCAAAGGTGCAAATATTCTGGGTGACTCTGGTCCTGCAGCCTGACTGGGTAAGAGCGGAGCAGAAGCAGACTCACTGTGAAGCCAAGGCAGCTCCCCCTGCTCAGGTTCTCCCCAAAGCCCTCAGAAGGGAGCCAAGTGAGGTGTTCACTGGTCCATTGTTAAGTTTAACCACTCAAGGAAGGCCACGGTCTCTTTCCATTCCACTGGGGGACTACCTGTCCCCAGTGTATTTCTGGCATCTGGGTGAAGGGAAGATGAGTTGGTGGCATGGTGATCTGGGATTAGGGGTTGGAGGCTGGCTCCACATACGGTGAATGTGGCAATAACCATCCCAGTGCACCAGTGACTTCCAAGAGCCCTCCTCGGGTTGACTAAGAGTACGGGGTGAGAGACCATACTGGAATGTACACGGACACGCTCAGTACTCAGCACTAGCAGCCACAGGAACAGAGGAGAGACCAAGCTGGACTCAGAAAGTAATCGGCACTAAACTCTTCCACATCTTACAGCTCCTAAGTAGACAAAAACAAAACAAAAAACTCACATCTGCAGCTTGTCCAAATGTGACAGCAATTCTAAAAAGTAGTTGACCGTACTGATACTGAGTTATGAAGCTGAGACACAGTTTTCTAAACTGTGAGTGATAAAAGAAAAACAAACTTTTGGTTACTTGCTCCAAGAGGATGACTGAATTATTGCTTTAGAAAATAGTACAGAACCACTGTCACAAGAAGAGGTGATTAGAGTCCAATGACACAGGGATAAAAGGTATTCTCAAGTTGCCTGCCTGGCAAGTGCAAGGTCGTGAGTTCGAACCCCAGTCCTGCAAAAAGAGGTATTCTCAAAGCAAGTCTGGAGGTAATGAAATGATCTATCTGCATATTGTGATGTGTGTGAGCTTTTAGAAATGCTTTATAGAGGTTTCCAGGCTCTAAATACATGTTTGCTTTTACATCGCACTTCACATTCATAATCCTGGATTCATAACTAGAGAATGTTTTTGCTCCCAAATATGGTCTACTGTGAGCTCTTTATTTTATTTTATTTTTTGCCATTTGTGTATTTGGTACAGGGTCTCACTATGCACATCAGACTCATGGTGATCCTCCTGTTTTCAGTCTCCCCAGTGCTGGGATTACAGACATGCGCCACCAGGCCGGGATTTTGTCGCCAGTTCGGCACACCCCGGGTGCAGTGCCAATGTAGCATGTGGGACTGGGGATCAAACCCTGGTCCCTGCACTTGCCAAAGCAGGCACTTAGCCACTGAGCTGTCTTGCCAGCCCTACTGTGAGCTCTTGATCAGTCTGGTTTGCTCTAGACAATGCCCACAGTGGGACCTTGGAGGCGCCTTCCTATGGCACCCCGCAGTGCAGCTCTCCTTTCTAGGAGGGGAATAAGCTCATGCTTGTTGCTAAAAAGAGATAAGCCACAGGCAGGGCTGAGAGCCAGGAAGGAGGAGGAGGAGCTCCATGCACGCCTTATCCATGTGCAGACGACATCCACCCCTCAGGTCCCTCAGCCAACTTGTTCTTTACCACTTTACCAGGTGTCCAGTGATCCTCCAGACTCATCTTTCTCTAATCCTCATCCTCCTTCTGATCCTCCCTCTCTCAATTAAAGGCCCAGGTTTGCCAGGCGTGTGAGCCACACCTATAATCCAGCATCCAGGAAGCTGAAGAAGGGGGGTCGTAAATTCAAGGCCAGCCTGGACTACAACCCTGCTGTTAGTGCCAGAAACATGAGCCCCAACTGACCTGTTCCTTCCAGTTCTCCCAGTACCCAGTCAACTTCCAAATCTGTCACGCAGCTTCTTTCAGTGGGGCTGGACTTTCCTACAGCCTTCCTGGAATGCTCCATGGCCCCACGCAGGCCTCTTCCCAGTGATGAGAACAATGCATGCAACAATGGCTTAGAGGTCCTTTTCTCCAGCCAAGGTTCTGATGGAGGATACCAGTGGGATGTACAGTGACACCATGGGGAAACACAGAGAGGCCATGTCTCTGTCACTAAGGAGTATACCATGCAGTCCAAGCTCTTCTGTGGCCCCTCTGGGAAGGAAAGACTGTTCTGCAGCCCCGGATCTAGGCTTCCTCCAACACTCTGTCTCTCCCTCCAGTAGCCCCTGCAAGCTCCATGCACACCCTGGCTTGTCAGGCAGCGGAAGGGCCTCCTTGACCCTCTAAGAGTGCCAGGATGAGAGGAGCTGACAGGAACATAGCACTTCTGTGCAGCAAGCCCGGAAAGGCACACTGCAAGTGCTTCTAAATTAATCTGCCGCCAGGAGGTCTAAAAATACCCCAAGTGGGGCTTAGTCCTGGGGACACCACAGTGGCTCAGACAAGACAGCAGCTGTCCTCATCACTATCCTCATGCGAAGGAAAACCTTGTCCTGTCATACAAGGGCTACTCTGAACCAGTCCCTCAGCCACTCCCTGAAGCCAGCCTGGAGCCTCACCTAGGTAGAAACACTGGATCCACCCCACACACTAATTGGGAGAGACAGCGTAACTCTCAGGGACGGCAGCTGAGGTTGCTCTCTGAGGCTGATCCCAAACCACAATGTAATTGGAGGGGGTAGGGAGGCTGGCTGAGATTAAGGTGTCCGAGTGCAAGGGGAGGCAATTACTTAAATGCAGCCTGGCTACTCGTGTGCTGCCTCTGGGTAATGACCACAACATTTTTCTTTGGTGAGAAAAAGGACAGCGCATACCCTAAGAGCGGGCAGTCCACTGACATACTGCAGGCAGGACTTATAATTAGTCCTCACTTAGAGGAGGCACTGCACAGTCACTCTGCCACTTGCAAAGTCACCTTCTAACTAACCAGGCTCATCCGGGTGCCCTATGCCTGACAGCATCCAGAAAACTATGTTGCTTGCTTTTGGAGGGTCTCTAAGAGGCAGGAAGGCAGCTCTGGGCTCCAACTGGCAAAACAGGGCCTTTTCTACAGTGTGGACTGGGCCTGGGGTGCCTGGAAGGTTCTAGAGGAGGTCTAAGAGAACCTTTCACCAGGCATTCCTCAGGCCTTGATAGATACAGGAGAATCTGAATTCCGGCCCTTTTACCCAGGAAGGCATCTGGTACTTAATCATGTTTTCCATCCAAAAGACTATGCTTAGAGACCACTGGATTGCAGCCCTTCTAGTTCCCATTTTTCCTTCCTTCTCTTTACTAATCTAAGAAAGAAGGGCTGTCCTTAAGGATATGTCTTTACTCAGGCTATGTCTAGCAGCAGCAGCAGCTAGTGTTCACCACATCCTTACTATGAACTAAGTAGGTGCGCTTCACGCACACCCAATCCTCCCAGCTACCCCGTGTAATAGGTTCTATTATTTTCTATATAGCAAGAAAACACCTTAGAGATAGCGAAGAGGCTTAGATTACAGACTGAATGAGTGGCAGAGCACCAACACAGGCTTACCTAAGTAAGGAACTCTAAAACCCCATGTTCTTCCAAAAAGTAAAATAAAATTTTAAAAAACCACCTTTATTTTATTTTTTAGCAAGTGAAGCTACAAACACTAAAGTCATGACTATATTCTTGATTTGGAAGTGGATCAGGGACAGAAAAGGTTAATGGTAGCTCACTGCCCTGCAACCATTTACCCAGGAGCCCATGTGCTCAAGAGGTTCTGGAATCTTCCCTGGGGTGAGGTCAGCAGCTGGAGAGCTGCTGGCAGAGAGAAGACAGTAAGAGGATGACCAGACACCTTCAGAGCATACTAGGTGTTGGCTGGAGGGCCTGCTTGCAGAGGGCCCGGCCCGTCGGCTGGCTCTGGACATCTCAGGGTCTCTTGGGAAGGAGGTGGTTTGATAGCATTCTCTGAAGTGTTTGGTAGGCCCTGCAGGCCACCTGGCAAGCCAGCCTCACCTCCCCCCAGCAGCAGCTTGTATCACTGTCATACTCGCCAGAGATGTCTCATCTCCTGGCTACAAGGACTATGGTTCCATGCTTAAGCCATTCTTTCCCTTGTAAACAACCTCATCAGTGCATCCTGGGGCATCTGACAGGCTGATGTCAGGAGGATGAGACAGCAGGACTTGTTGCTCACACACATCCTCACATGGATGATGCTATCAGTCAGTTACCCATGTGAGAGCGCGTTTCCTCATTGTAAAATAAAGATACAAGACTTTGCAGTTGTGGAGAAATGAGTTCATGTGTGGAAAGCACTCAGAACAATGTCTGACATTTAACAAATGCCCCACAAGTCCTAATATTACTGATACTACCCCACGAGGAACGGCAGAAAGTCACAAGTTCCCTGGGTAAAAACCTCCCTGCTGTCCCCAGAAGGGGACTTTCCCCAGCTCCGCTGACGTTAAAGCTAAGCTCTCCAACGTGGTGACAGGTCACTAGGCCATGACCTGCCTAGCCACACACAGCTGGGCACGTGGCTACTGCCTGTGGAGTGGTGAACCAGCAGCCACACTCTGGAAACTGAGCCCAAGGTCCCAGCACTTGCCACAGCAGAGGGGAGGAGATTATGCTGGTAACAGAGTAATGAGGGACAATACCACCTGCGGTGCTCTTTAGCTCCTTGATAGCTAGCACCTCAGAACAACTGCGGCCATGCTGAAGGCTCGGTGGATGGCCTTGGATGGTACTGTGCATTCCATATTGTTTGGTGTGTGAAGGGAAGAATGGCCTGAAAGGCCAGTCAGATAGATGCAGTGTTCTAGGGCCTACTGTGTACCCTATGTAGAGGTGTCCATGGTCCTCTCTGGAGAGAAGTTCAGTGTCCCCTCAGTGCTGGGGCAATGGCTGGTAAACAGCTTTACTCTTGGTATCTACCACTGCTGCCCAAGCCTTCAGCAGCTCTGGATACACAATATTTTCAGAGGTCTAGGCAAAAGAAAACATGGGGGCTTCTTGGTCAGAAATCATAAGAATTTCAAGATGGTGACAGCCCCGCATCAAGACAAGCAGGACCTCCTGAGTAGCGGCCCTAGGTGGCTGCGCAAGGGTTTCTCGCGCATGCAGCCAGCACTACTGAAAGCTGCAACAGACCCCGGCTTTCTAAGGCGTTGTCATCCCCACGAAGGTCCAGGCAGGTTCCATTCTGTCAGGCTCTGGGCCATCTCTCCAAATGACTTCTCCACGAAGGCCGCCACGTATCATCTTACCCACTTTTCAAAATACAAAGACTGGAAATAACTCTGCCAGAAGAACTCTAAATTCCACATTAAAGAGAGGCCTGCCTTCTGGGCCATCGACATTTACACGCAGCCACGTGAGCGGCAGACACTCGATCCGTGGAAACAAGCTCGCCTGGCATTTGGAAACCTAAGTGGGACCAGATCCTTGGTGGAGGAGCCCCAATTACCACAGAGCGAGTCTCCTGATTGAAACCAGCGGACTGAGGTTCCTGGATTTCACTGGGTAAACACACCCAGCTTGGGCTGTTTTCTGCTGACAGCGGGAAATGAGTCCATCTGAAATTACCTGCGTCCACGTTCTTCCCAGCCTGGGCTCTCAGGGCCCGGAGTCTGGCTCTCCAAGGATTAAAGGCCTATTCTGGGGAGACTCCAGAGACAATGGAAAGCTGTATTTGGGAGGCCAGGAAACTTTAGAGAGTACAAGGCCCTGGACCTTCAGGAGGTGGAATGGAAACAATTAAGAGTGATTCCAGGGATGTGTTCTGGGTTCTCATTCTCTGCTCCCCCACCCCCACCCTGCTCCTTTGGTTTCTTCTGCTTCCTCCACTCTCCTGCTGGGCACGGCTCCCCTTGGCAGTGAGGCAGGGCACATCCTGGCCAGCGTGGCCCTAAGGCTCTTCTCCCTGTGACCAGTCAGGCCCTAAGTTCCCAGGTCCCCTCCAATCCAGCTTCCGTTTTCCCACCAGGATGGACTCGAACCACCACCCTCCATGTTTCACATGGTCTTTCTCAATGAAATTCCATGGCCTCTGAGGCCAAGCAGGGGCGAGAAGGAACAGGGCGGCTTAAGACGACCCACCTCAGGCCAACTTCCACAGCAATCTCTAACCAATCAGCATCAGCATCATGCTGCTAATGAGATACTTGCAATTAAAGTTTTAGGGGAAGGAAAAAGAAATGTTTTGCTTTCAAATCCAGCACTTGACATGACAAGAGTCAACTTTGGCACCAAGAGGTTGGACTCGTTAGACCAGGGTTGGCCTCTGGATGTTCTCTGCTTCGCCTCCATGACAGCAAGGAGACCTCACCTTCCAGCCTCCATGGCTGCTCCCTGGGGGAGGAGGAGGAGAGATGAGGCTGCACTGAGGGGGGCAGGGGAGAGGGCGCTCGCTCGGCAAAGGGCACCCAACCAGCACTGTGTGTGTGGTCAAGTCCCGCATTCTGTCCAACACAGTAGCATTTGTCTCAAGGGCATTGGAAAAGTTATGAACTGCTCCCTTCGAGCTCCCTTCTTCCTCTCAAACCCTCAGCATATAAATGAGAACTTCTCAAAGCATGGAAGCTTTTGCCTTCTTAAAAAGAATTCATTGTAAACTCAACTTTACGTCTGGCCCAACGGAGAGTGAGCAGCTTCTGCTCCTCCAGGAAGCTGAAGACTCTCCTGAGATCATGGCCTGCAGTCTCCTCATTCACAACCCCTGGACCACAGGCTTCAGTTAGCGACCAAGTGCGGACATGTGTTTGTCACAGATGTTTCGTCATCCACTGAGCTGTGAATACAGTACCACCACAGTGTTCTACTGATGCTGTTGAATTCTATCTTGGCAGCCCTAGAATATATGCATTTTTAAACATATAGTGTCAAATATGATAAAACTGCAGCAATAAAATCTTCTCATAGAGAGCTTTCAGGAAGAAGTGAAGCTCCACTGGGCCTGTCCTAGATGATCACGATGACAGTACACAAAGGACCTATGTGTGTCCAAGGCCTTTGTGTCACCAAAGATGACAATATGTGGGAAGTTTATGATGCAGTTCTCACCACCAGTAGTGGTGGGTTGACTGCTTGTAACACCCAGCTGCACTGAGGCAGTGTGGTGCTGGGTGTGGGAGGCCATCTGAAGGCTGTTGCCAGCAGCATAAGAGGCAGAAGTGGAGGAGAGGAGAGAGGCTGTGGGGAGCAGGCAGAAGCTGTGGGAGGCGGTTGGGAAGCTGTTAGAAGAGGCCGGAGGGAGCTGTTGCTGTTCCTGGAGGACTTTGTCATGCTAGCTTTCTTCAAGAACTCAGCTGTTCTCATTGTCAAAGGTGCTCAGGACCTGGTAGTCGCTGAGAATGGCTACGGTTCACTTGGGGGCCACTCTGGTCCTCTTCTTGAATATCATTTCCTATCTCCAGAGGGGAAGATAGTGCACTGCTCAGTCTCCTAGAAAAGCTTGTCACTGGCTTTGCTAATGGAAACCTGGCTTTCCTCATCGCTGGAGGAGCTCAGGACCTCACTGTTGCTGAGGACGGCTATGGTACTTTTTGGGAGAAGCTCTGGTTTTACCTTGAGCATCGCTACCTGGCTCCAGTTCAGATCCCTCAACTTGCTGGCACAGATTCTTCAACCCTGGCACAGACTTTCTTTGGCCCTTCCCAGTGCAGATCTGTGAAACAGACCTGTGTGAGACACTGTCATGGGCTCTAGTCTTTTGGGTGGACTCAGGAGAGGCACTGTTCTGGGCTTATGGGCTCTAAGTCTTCAGATGCACTCACACAGGACATTACCATGGAATCTCTCAGTTGGATTCTTTGGTCTATAGTGTGCGGACAGATTTCCCTATACTCTTTATATCTGATTCTTTGGATGACCATTATAAAATAATCTTATATTAAGTGTTCTGTATTGTATTGTTTCCCCCTGTAAAACCCCAACTACAACACTCTCCATCCTGGGGAAACTCAAAAAAGCACAGAGGAAAGAATGTAAAGATCTGGTAAAACATTCAGGCCCTGATGATCTCAACTTCAAAGTTCCTATAATGTATAGGGCTTGGAAGGCTGTTTGATCCACCCCCAACCCCAGCAGGCAAATATAGAACCACCAGAACTTGAACAATTCCAATTAGCGGCACAGGTAGAACCCCTGGAGCTTCACTGCATCTACCTCCAGACGTTCAATAAAAACGTGGTCTCTCTGGGTGGGTTCAACCAGTCACCCACACCATCTGTTGAGAATTGGCAGATGAGGCCTGGCTTAGCCAGTCCTTGTTCTCTGCTGTCACTGTCCTCTGTTCAGATCCTCATTCTGTTCATTATCACACTGTCTATAGCTCAGCTCTATGAGGCTGCACCCACAGAAGGGCACTGGGCTCATTGCCTACTTAGTGAGGACACAGTGAGTGGAAGGACAGAGGCAGACAACCAACATCCAGGGAAACTCCTGCTGTGCTTTGAAGGTGCCCCTTAGATTTCATATGTTGCAAACATGGTCTCTCATACAGTAGTGGTGAGAGGTGGGATAGAGGGTGCAGACCTTATGAATGGATTCACGCACTCATGGATTAGTGAGTTGGCTCTCCTTGGCTCCCTCACTCTGTCTCACCTTGCGATGCCTTCCACCATGGTATAATGTAGCACGAAGGCCCTTACTGGGGGCTGAGCAGATGCCAGCAGCCAGCTCTTGGATCTCTCAGGCTCCACAGCCAGAAGCCAAGGAAAACTATCATCTATGAATTAATCACCCAATTTAGTATTCAGTTATAGCAATAGAAAACAGATTCAGACACCACTGGCTTAATAAGAATCATTCATTAAAAAGGCAGCCCAGGGACCACCTAGAAAAAAAACCCCAGTACTTTGCCAAGAAGGAAATGCAGGCTCCAAAGAGTCAAAGAAGGAGCATAAGGTCACTCTGTCAGCTGGTGGCATAGCTAGGAAATGACTTGGAATCTCAGCTAATAAATACACAATGGCGCAGTCATCAAAATTCCAGTGTAGATTTCTGGGCAGTTCCAAAGAAGGCAGTTTTACTAGATTGTGAGTCATCCAGTAAGTACAGAGTTTAAAAGCCCAGGGGATTATTTTCTACTCAGTATCAGTCAGAATTTACTCTTTGGAGTTGGTAGGCAACCCATAATGTGATAAAGAGCCCATTTGTTTTCCTCAGGTCTTCCTTAAGCAGTTTATCGAGCCATCCAAGGTAAGGCATAAGCCTCACTGGTCAGAGAAACAAGATGTTGTGATAAGAAATTCCAAGAAGTACTATCTCAGGGTGAAGGAAGGAAGCGCGCCTACTTTTCAAAGGAACTGCTCCAGTTTTTAGCCTAGGTCAGCAGTACTGCCAAAGGCGCCTGCCTCCTCGCAGCCCCAAATCCTGGAGCCTGAGACAGTTTTATTTTGTACCAGGGATTGAGCTCAGGACCTTGCACTTGACAGTGCCAGGCAGGCATTTATGCCACTCCCCAGCTCACAGTGCCGTCTTGAAGGCTGACAGCAAAGGTTCCTGATCTGGGCAGTACCCTCTTACCACAGGGCACAGGGAGCAGCACAAATGACCTGGCTTGGAGCAGTGGATGCCACGCAATGCTCCACAGTCTGGATCTGACAAACAGGAAGCCTTGGCTCAGCCCTTCTTCCTCACAATCCCACTTACTCCATGCATCACTCCACATCAGGAGAAGTCACACGTCCCCAGCAGAGTTCATCTGGGCTTTTGTTCTGGCACAGTCACCAGGGGCAGGTCTAACTGGTTGCCTGGTGTCTGAGAGGCAGTGGAGGAACTCTAGCATGGGCATAGTCCAGGTCAGGGAGTGATGGGCTAGCAGCCCCACCAGACAGGGATGGTACCAGCCCCTCGCAGAATGGCTCGCTAGGAGCTCTGGAGTTCGCTTGCCAGCCCCTCACTCTCCTTCTCTCCACCTTGTGGTAAATTATTCAACCTCTCCCAGTCTCAGTTTCATTATATGGAGCGTGAGACACTGCCATTGCTTAGCAAATGTACTAAAGTGAACAAAGCATACAAAGCATTTAACCCAGTACCTGGAACATAGCAATTCCCTAATATAAGTTGCCTACCTTTCCTTTCATCCTTATTACATAGTTCAATTCCTGAGAATTTTAATAACAGAGCCAGACATGATTTATGCCTCTCTCTGTCAAATACATGCATAGATGATCCAAACATGAATTTAGTTCTGGCTTTGGAAAGCACTGAGTTTTTGTTTATGGAAGGAGCATTTTCTTTGAGGTCTTTGACCCACACTTGACTGTTTCGCACCTTCTGGGTAATCAGTGGCAGAAGGCAGGGCCCTAGAAATGCACTCTGTGCCAGGGAAGCCCAGAGCCTCACCACTGTGTAGAACATGATGGCAAGTCACTTGGAGGGACATGTCTCATCGTAGCACAATATTTTCTCCAAAGCAAAGCAGACCGTGGAAGCCCACGGGGCCACTGAGAGGCTGGGTTGGGCTTCTCATCTCCTTTTTCACCTGCAAGTCGCTGAGTTCTCAGTCTTCTGGCACTGTGTGTCCACATTAGGGTTTGCTGACCTCCTCAAAGCATACGCCCTAACCATCGCCCTTGGGCTAGGCCAGTGTGCGTGCTCTGCTCTCTCCCGAGAACACTATACCTCTGTTAGCCAGCGGCCCAGGCAGGCTCACCCAACTCCCCAGCACCACAGGCCTCCTCCTTCTAGCCACGTGTGCCGAGATCTTCACAGAGTTCTACTGTTTCAAGATGTTTTACCCGGGGTGAAGTCTTTGCAAGAAATCTCTGCAAGCAGAGCTTCATAGTTCCCATTCCACAGAAGTCAAACCTTCCCAAATGTTTCCAGACAAACTAGTGGTGCCACGCTCAGCAGGAGTTCAACAGGAAAAGGAGAAACATTAACCAATTTGAAGAAATGACCACAGAGTGATTTAAAGCAAGAGGACAAGGATAAGAGTTTAAAGGCTAATTCTTCTCTTGGGGCAAACAAAATAAAAACTTACTAAGGACAATGCTGTCTTACCCAGAAAGATTCCAGGGAAGTCTGTGCATGCATCCCTGAGATGCACACGAGTGTGAAACTGACAAATACAGTGGCATAAACAGTAAGGGGTATCATTATCTCCTACAGCAAGAAGTCCTGGGTTGGGTGGTTTGGGGTTTGGTTAGCTCTGTGACTCAGCATTATTATTAAGGACCTCCATTATTTCTTTTTCCACCATCAGTTTGCATGGAGTATTAGAATTTGTTTGATTTTCCTAGCTCAGTCATTAGATGGCTATTATGCCTCCACATATCATATCCACATGTGAAGTTGGGTTCTCCTTCAAAAAGGGGAAAAGCCTTCCAGAAGGCCCTTCCTGCAGGCATTCCTTGAATGGCTTCACTTGTTGGTAAACCCATCCCTAAGCTAATCCCCTTCAAAGGGACTAGGGTCCTGACAAGTGTCAGGAGAGCCAGGCTTCAGCTGGCTCAGTGTCCCAGTAGGGACAGCCCAGACTCACACACACACACACACACATCGCCCTGACCTCTAATTAGATCATGTTGTATCAGTAACAGTGGAAGATGCAGAGCGGGTGGAGGGGGCTGAGTGTCCACTTGGGAAACAACATGGTCCTACCTTGAGTTGTGCATGGTCCTCCAGGGGTTCTAAAGACCTCAACTACCTAGCTCTCCAGAAAGGTAAGCAAAAAGTATTCAAACAGTGCAGGTCTGCTCTCAAATACCTTTCTCGTCATGAAAACACACTTGAGCTAATGCTTACATAGAACATGTGGAAGTGGGCTGGAACCTGATTCAAACTGACCAACTTAGGGCCCAGTGTGGTGATGCACACCTGAACTCCCAGCACTTAGGAGGCTGAGGCAAGAGGATCGCTGTGCGTTTGAGGCCAGCCTGAGCTACATAAGTGAGTTATGGAGCTAAACTACACAGTGAGACTCGGCCTCAAAAAAACAAAAACCAAAAAAGGCAGAAACCAAACTGACCAACTTATTATCAAGGTAAGTAGATAACTCTGAATATGAGCTGAGCCCAATACCAGGTTCTATTAAGGAACTGTCACTGATGGCAATGACACTGTGAAAATTAAAGCAAGAAATGACATTAACATGGAAGCCAATGCTTATTTTTCAATATTTTGGGATAAAATGGTACAATGGCTGGTAGCTGCTGCCACCCACTTTAGCCAGAAAAGGATGACCCGGATGAAGCAAGTGTGGAGATGGAGGAAACAGCTGGCTCTCACCGTACGCGAGAGACATACGGTGCTTATTATACAACTCTCTGTTTTCTTCCTAATGCTTTAAGATTTGCCGCAATAAAAGTTTAAGGAGCACTTAGCAAGTAAGGCATGGAGCTCTGGCCTTGCTCTGTGAGAACCAGCCCTCCTCGAGGCCTCTGTTCTTCTGTGCCTGTTTTTAGATCCTTGCCACAGTCAGGCTTGTGTGTCACACAGGGCTTCTCCTCCCACCGAGTCCAGTCTTCTTGGCTGCCTTTTGCTTTTGCTCCATGCTCTTATCACCATCTGAAGTTATCCTGCCTGTTGATTTACTAGTTACTATTTCACCCACATAAACATAAGCTTCCTGAGGAAGGCCTCCCAGTATACCTAGTACAATCCTTCACCAGCACTACCCTCAGTATCAGGCATTTAAAAATGTTCCAAAGTGTTTGTTTTGAATAAGCTAAATTCTCTCTCTTCTTAAAAGCTCTGACCAACACTGAGCAGGACACCACTTAATGAACACTTTACATACACTATATTTTTATCTAATCCTCCTAACAATCCTGTGAAGGCAGGAATTATTATTATTATTATTGCACTATCATTAACATCCAAGGCTTACTTTAACTTTTATGCTAGTGATAAATACCTGGCAGACTTCTAATCCCTATTCCTGGGCCCATGACAGGCATGACCAATGGATTGCTGAATTCTTTCCTCTGAGTCTGGGTTCAACATAGTGCTCCAGGAAGTTATCATCATTTGAATAGGGTTAGTCCATAGGCTGATACTTACCTTCCGTGGTCATGTTAGGTCACATTATTTCATGGCAAGTGCCAGTTTGATTGAGTTATCCCTTCAAGAGCTCTCCCCAAGCTCTATTTCTGTCTTTTCAGGAAATGCAAAACCTAATGCTACAGATAAACCTCAGCCTTGGCGAGCAACATTTCAAACCATGAGCAATATTTCAGACCATTGGATTAGCCTCTGGGAGGTTATTAAATAGCACAGCCCAGCTGCCAGAGCCTTCTGGGGCTTGGCGTACAAGGAGGGGCTCCCCTGAGGGGACCGCTGGCTGTCTCTGTTCGGTTACAGATCAGAATTTCCAGCTCTGCTACTCTTCGGCTTCCCACAGCCTTCAGCCAAGAATGCACAGGAGGCAGAAATGGGGGGCGGGGGGTATCTGTCCAGTTGCTTCACCTCCTTCCCTCCTCAGCATTCACACCTGGAAAGGGCTCACCAGGGTTACCTTCGAGGTTCCCTGTATTTCCAACCTCAGGTTCAAGGTCCACTTTTAGAGTGGTGGGATTATGTGCACAGTCTCTGGCCCAGAGAAGTTTACAGGAGGGCAGGAAGGAGAACTGGTTTGGAAAAGCGTGAGCCTCCTCAATAGACAATCAGTGAGTTCTGGCCCAGGAAGGGCTGGAGACAGTGTTGAGTACGAGCTCCCCAGGCAGAACGAGTTCACTATGGATCCCAAATTCCCCTGTTTTCTGGCTAGGCAATCTTGGGCAAGTTAACCTCTCCGTGCCCTTGCTTTTTTACTTCTAAGGCACAGATAATTATAGTGTCTGTCGAATTGTTGGAACAATAACAGAATGCCTATGAAGAATTCAGAGTAGTACATGGCCCGAAATAAGTGCCCAATTACACGAGCTATGGCTACACTCCTGCTGATGTCATTGGCTTATAAATCACATAAGATAGAAGCAATGGTATCCTGCTGCCTGGTAGGATGTTGGATAAGTTTAAACTAAATTAATGGCTGAGATAAAGGCAACCTCCTTTCCAGGTTTTTCTCTGCTCTCTGAATCCTGATTGGTAGGTTAGCAAAATCTCTTCCTAAGCTAGATTTTATACAGAGGGTGAAGGAATTTATTAAGTGATGTAGTTTGTACACATTCCACTTATAATAAGAAAGCAAAAACTAACTCCAAGTTCATGGTGGAAATTTAAATGTATTTATATTTTCACCCTGGTAGCACCTTTTCTTATCTGTATAGTACTTATTTGAAAAAATTCACAAAGAGATATGCTCAAAGCACATAAAAGATAAATTTGAATGCAATATCGAAAAACTCAATCTAAAGGCAAGGGAGGGGAAAGAGAACAAAACAGACAATGAACCAATAACAAAACAGTAGAACCTAGAGCCAAATGAGTCAAGAATTACACCAATGTAAGTGGCCTAAGTACACCAGCTGAGACTCAGAGTGTGCACACAAACCAACGACAAAATGCAATGGGCTGTTTATGAGAAACCTACTTGGAGCATAGCGTAGGCCTGTTAAGATCAAATGTAAGGAAAAATTATGCAGCTATGTACCAAAGGAAAGCTAGGGTGGGCCCGGGGAGATAGCTCAGTGGCACAGCACCTGCCTGGCAAGCACAAGGTCCTGAGTTCAGTCCCTGGTACTGGAAAAAAAAACAGGGGGCAATAATTAATAGCAGGTAAAGTGGTAAAGTAGCCCTCAGACCAAAGAAAATGAAAAGGATAAAAAGATCATCATAAGGTCAGCTTTTCTATCAACATAAGGCATCAGAAGACTGACCTGGAGCAATTCAGGAAGATCCTTCGCCCTCCGCCCCAGGATGCCACACTTCCAGTTGCTCTGAGACCAGGAAGCAGGAGGGACATAGCCTGGCTCTCACTACTGGGGCCCGGGCACATTGATACTCTTCACTCCCCCGGTGCCTCTCCCATGTCCATTAACTTTTCAAGTATAAACTACCAAGTGACAAGATCAGAGACCTTTGTGAGAAAGTCACCCTCAGCCCAGGGTCATGTACCTTCTCATTTTGGGGGCAAAATAATTTACTCTGTAGCATCGCACCATATGTGGGGTCCTGTATCCACGCTGTTGAGACTCTTGAGCAAAATTCCCTCACTTTTGCTTCCCCCTCAGCCAGATAGCCTTCTTCCCAGAGAAACTATGTAGGGGGGCGGAAAAAAAAACTTTTAGAAAACCAAATGTTCTTGCTCAGGAGAAAGAGCCTGGGTTGTTTTCCGCTCCTCGCATGTTGGCAGGAGCTGATGGTTTAAGCGAGCTCCCGGCAGGCACGTGTGCAGGGTTAGCATGCGCCCTGTCTGCTGTCCTGCCGCCCTCAGCCGACTCTCACAGTCTGTTGAACACCTCCAATTCCAGGCTGCCTGCACTCCCGAATGGGTCATCTAGCGCAGTGTGTGAAAACACCAAGATTAAGGTGGCCTTAGCAGCCTTGGGGGAGCCTCCAGTCTACCCAGCTCCCAGAGAGAGATTCAGCTTGTACTTGGCCTGCTCCCCACGTCCGGGCTGCACAGGCTGGACCCACAGTGAGAGTCAGGAGTCAGGCAGATGGCAGGATCACGTGGGTCACAAGGCTGGCAGGGGGCCACCTAGGATCCTCCTGGAAAGGCTTAGGCCCCAGCAGTCAGGCAACCATTCTTCCCAGACCCCCAGTTTGGAGAGTGGTGAAATCTGCTATCAGGGGAGAACATGCTTTTCTGACTGAGAAATCCGGCTATGACAGCCTCTGTCCCAGGCTCTGCAGGGAGGGACGGGCCATGCGACTGGAGGGAGCTCGGTGTGAAGCTAGCTTGGATACTCGCTTGCACCACCTTCCCAAACTTCTCTTACCTCTGCTGAGAGTGAGAATATTAGTAGCTGCCCTCCTACTGGAGTTGAGGATTGAATAAGACAATGTATGCAAAGTCTATAGCACTGGGCCTCCATGCAGAAACTGCCGGATAAACAGTTTCTGTTGTTATTACAATCGGATCAGTCACTCCTCTGTGGCAGAAACTACTCCTTTGTGTGCTCCACGATGTCTACAGCCATGCCAGGCACAGGGCAGGCATTCACGGAGCCTGGCATGTCTGGATCTACTTAACTGCAGGTACTTCAAAAGGAACATTTAATAACACCCCTCCTTGTCCCACAGAGTTCTGAAATGGAAAGCAAATTAGCTGTTTAGCCATCCAGGACCTTAAAAGCACTTGGTCTCTATGAGTGTCACACCTTCTGCTTCCATCTGTGGCTGATTAAAATGAGGATCTGTGAGGGAAACTTCTCTGCATTTGACAATAGGCAGTTTGACCAAACAGTCTCACTACAGTGTGTCAGGCATGGCAAGGTGGCTTTGAACCAGAGACTGGAAGAGAGGTGGTGTCCTAATTCATAAGGCATAACTTAAGATGCTATTAAGTCAGAATTAAGCCAGCTTTGAGCTAGTCAGGACATAATGGCTCTCGCCATCAGTCCTGCCACCTGAATATTTAAGAGGTACTGTAGAGAAGTGCTTTTCTTCCATCAAGGAAAAGTCCCATTGGAACATACATACAGTAGTCAGTGAACAAGACAATGACAATCACTCTGGTGACAGTAGCAGAGAGACGTGGGGCTGTTCAAACTTTAAACGAAAAAGTTCCCTTGCCCAGTCAAATATGTCTCTGAGATCTACTTTTCTATTCTATTCTTTCTGGAGGTTGTATCATCTCATCTCCACAGCATTCACCTTCTGTCTTCTAGTCACAGAGCACCTATGGTTCTCAGAGCTTAAGGGTCCCCAGGCCTCCTTCCAGCATGGCAGAGAGTGGGCAGCTCACCAGGGATGGTGAGCCTCTAAAGAGCTTTCAACGGTACAAACAGTTCAGGGTGGCACATGTGCCACAAGCTATCCATGCTGCTCTACAGTAATTGGCTGGCCCAACAATGGACACGTGATCTAAGCTAGGCCAATCAGAGCCACTCTGACCCAAGTTCAGGGAAGCCAACTTTCCCAGGTGAATCTTCAAAGCTGAGGGTTGCTGCAGCTGGTTTATAACCATAGGGCAAAAGGCTACCCAAACTGAGCCAGCCAAGGAGCAAAGCCCAGAGGAGAAAGCGACAGTAGAAACAAGAATCTCAGATACCCCTGAACTCCTGAATCAAAGCACACCTGAAGCCAACCCTACTTCAGGACTTTTAGATAAGGCAGTAAATTTCCTTTGCCTAAATTGGTTTCAATGGTGCCTGCAATCTGCAGAGTCCTGATGCATAAATTTTAAACAGAAATGCATTTGAAAGTGGCAACTTTATGGCTTCTCAACTTCAGTCAGACGACTTAGAATAGAGACTCCTTCCCATCTGCCTTGAATGATAATATAGGCAGGACTGACCACTCCTGACCAACTGGTTTCTGCCTGGGAAATGCCAGGACCTTTCCTAGGGACTGCTGTCCAGGAGAACAGGTTCTGGGTAAGGATGCAACTCTGGTCCTAGTTGGGGCACTCCTTGGCTGTGGAGCTCAAAGATCTCCCATGCATTATTTTCTTTCCTAGAACCAAAGAGGATGTCTATTGGAAGAGAGAACAGGAGGCAGCATGGTATGGTATTTAGGAAGGTGGGTATAGGTATTTAAGAAATCAGCTAGAGCTGGCTCCAGAAGTCTGGTCCACCTTCAACCAGCACTGTGATGCTGGGGCAGATGCTCAATCTTTGGGCCACAGGGTCGTGGTCTGTAAAATGAGAATGGATCAGTATTATCACCTAAGATTATTTCAAGGACCCAATAAGGTGAAGTTCATAAAGTGTTTAGCAATGTACCTGACATATGAGGTATGATTAAGATATCCTGTGGAATTTTAAAACTTTATTATAGGAAAAGTTGATAGTGACATCAACCTGCCTCTCCTCGTGCCTCCCCTTGCTTTGAACACACCTATCTTGTCATTCTTGTCACTTTTGGAAGCAGTTCTGGAAGGCCTCTTTCATAGCTTCATGAAACATGATCAAAAATATGGTGAATGCTTCTGTTGAGGGGCATCGAACGCAAATTCAGGGTTGTTAAAAATGAGAGTGTGTGCTCCTCCACCTTCACTGGATCTGGCACTGTGCAACTTCTGGCTCTTCCCCGAGGTCACAGTGATCATGAAAGGCGAAGGTTTTGAGTCAGTTCAGAACAGCCAGCCAACTACAGCAGCACCACTGAAGAGACTCATGAAAGAGACTTCCAGAAAGCAGAAAAACAGGTTCAATAAGTAAGCCTGAGATGAGGGGGAACATTTTGAAGGGAATTCATGTCTTTCACTGTTACAATTTTTTTTAAAAAAATGTAAGTACTTGCCATATTTTTTAACCACACCTAATATAGTAAAGACATAGTAACATCATGGCTATAACAGGAGTGATATCAAACGAGGAAGAATATGAAAGTAGAAAAATCCTAAGGCACTCTACATGTACTAGGGACTTGTTTCATCAGCTGGCTCTAGTGACAATGTCAGAGTGTGAAGCAAAGGCAGTACATTCACTGAAATAAAGCTCATCAATAAATTACACTTAGCCTGGGAGAGAAAGGGAGAGAAAGAGGAAAGGGGGTGGGGAGAAGGCGCTAGTTAATGGGGCATAGAATTGCAAACCCCACACCAGAGCTGTCATCGCATCAACAGTTAGGAACACTCCTCAAGAAATATGTCTGGGTTGTTCATGGAAAATGCTATCAATAGCAACCTGTTAAATGTTCCTCTGGAGGCTTGGAGCTATTCCCAAGCTGTACAGAGTTAGATCCCTATTGAAGTTTTCCAGGGCAACATCTGTAAAAGTACAAAATACCCTTCATCTGTCTGTCTGGTCGGTCGGTCTGTCTGTCTGTCTTTCATTTAAAGCCAGGGTTTCACTATGCAGTTCTGGCTGGACTCGAATTCACTCTGTACCCCAGGCTGGTCTCAAACTCATAGCAATCCTCTTGCCCCAGCCTCCTGAGTGCTGGTGTTACAGTTGTGTGCCACTACGCCTGACTCTTCAATTTCTAACAGCAACTTCCTGAGCAATATGCAAATGTGCTTCTTCATGAATTAGAAATTCCAGTGACTGGAGTTGGTGGCAGCGTAGAGCAGGCCTCTCCCATTTCCAGCGGTGTACCCCATCAAGTGAGGGGTTCTGTGTTTGCAGTGGGCTGCCTGCTGCACCGACACAGCCATAGTGAAATCCCCAAATGATTTCTTCCAGGTGGTGGAAAAAAAAAGTCTCGCTCGACTGAAGGGCCTGAGGTTCTTTTTTGGTTTGGAGTTGTTTCCTTTTCTTTTAAATACAACAAACCTAAGAGGTGCTCCCCACAAACATATAAAAGGATCACTTCAAATCACCTAAGTATTGCTTAATGTGGAAAAAATTGAAGCTTGAAAATCAGGGCCATAAAATGCTAGGAGTCTTGGAAAAACAACCCCGTTTGACGGAGCAGTACTTGCTCCGAAAAATAGATAGTCTGTTCTCTTGCTCTTTCTCCTAACTGCAGCCTGTGTACCAGCCGTGTGTATTTTGGACTCCTTCCCACCCTACCATGATTTCCTGTCTCAGTCTGGGTCCCATGGTAACTGGAGAAATTTGGCATGCTGGCTCTCTACGCAATCACTGGCCGCATGAGGAGGGATGCCAGGCGGGTGTCTATCCCACAACAAACATCTCTCTTCCGGCTCCATGGCAGGGTTATGCTCCTATTCCTAAACTCTTACTAATGCAGTCTTCAGTTTCCAAACAGAACTTCCTGGCCAGCCTCTCACTTACTTCAGAGGGAAATGAAGATCTTTCACAGTCAGAAGATGTTGTTTTCAAGATTATACTGCAGGAGCTACAGGAGTGGCAAGGGCCTCCACATCAAATCTCCACATGCCACCAGCAAAAGTGTCTAGCAATTTTGAAAAAGCAAAACCTCATGTATAAGACATCCAAGCTAGCCTTGCATGTGTATTTCCTGGTGAGCATCTCAAGGATACACCAACATGAATCCTATGTTTTAGATGTTGGAGACCCAGCATCTATTTCTTTTTCAGATCTGAACCTAAGATGATACTTCTTCCAGGACCACGATGACTCCACACCCCAGTCTAGTTTGAGGGCTGTGGTCTTCTAACTATAGCACCTAACAGCCTGCACTGCAATAGCCTGTTCAGTTTCCTCTCTCCAGCACAAAGATCCTAGAAGGCAGGAACTATAACTTTAGACTCCATCTTGACATAGCATTTGATATGAGCTAAGTGTTTCATGAATGCATGATGATAGCCCATGGGGAGATCATAGGCCCCAGGCTGCAGCACAGATTTGGGGAACCTGCCCTACAACCTCTCTGGGCATCCCTACCAATGGCACAGTCCTTGGTAAAGGACCATCCTCGGGACAGGATATGATAAAAATCACTCAGATCAAAGCCAAGTGGATTCTTATATCATGAAGTCTTACCCTCTTAAAA
>PVKN010002357.1:31434-43164 GCA_004027915.1 Capromys pilorides | reverse complement strand
ATTTATTTATTTGTTTGTTTGTTTGTTTGCTTGTTGTGTTTGTTTGTTTCTTTATTTATTCATTTTGTGGCTGGCTCAGCCTGCCCTGGTGGTGGTGCTGGCGCAGCATGTGGTGCCGGGGATCGAACTGCAGTCCCCGCAGTTGCCTGAGCCCTCCTAAGCAGGCGCTTTAGACCACTGAACCATCTCGCCGGCCCCGTTCCCCACATTCTTGAGCAGTTGTCAAGAGCTCAGAGTGGGCAGGTGCTAAGCTCTAACCATGCTATAGCCAAATAGGATTAGAGGATGTGTGGTCAGGACTGTGCTACCACTTCCCAGAGGACTCTCAGCCCCACCCCCAGCAGGGGGGATGCTAGGGTGCTGCCCATGCCTGCCTGGGGATCATGGCTGTCTACTCCTCACTGTGGAGGCTCACCACAGTGACAGAAGACAGGTAGGAGCCTTGCTAGGACCCAGAACTCCACCTGTCTGGTGGAGCAGAAAGCCTATGGCATGGTTCTGTTCTCAGCTCTGCTCTTCTCAACGAGGCCAGGGTAGGGCAGAGAACCCAGATCTCCAGGCTGAGCGCCAGAACTCAGACAAGGAAGCTGCTTACTTCTTGCTGCTCCCTTCCAGTCTATTCATCTCTGCAACCACCACCTTGGCCTGCACCAAGCAGTGCAGGGCACGGCCTAGCACCCTCCCATCTGGCCACCTCAGCCCCTTCCTGGAGCTCACCTGAGCTGCCCAGCTTCTGCCCCTACTCATCAAGTCCCTACAGTCAGTGGCAGAGGACAGGCACGAATAGGAGATGGGGTGCAGCCTCCTGAAGGGGTACGAACCTGCAGAGTGAAGGACAAGGGGCAAAAGGCTCCCTTACTGTCCCCTCCCCCCAGGGTTACACGACCGGCCTTCTCCTTCATGGCCGCCCTACAGCTTACCGCTGGGAACCCTGGTGAAGCTAGACAAGGATGAACGTCAGGGGAAACGCTCCAGACAAGTCAAAAAGAGCTCCTTTTCCTAATGCGACTGGAAAGGATCTGTTTAGAATTTCAGGATTTCTTTATTTAATGAAAAAGAAAGGAGGGAAAAAACCCATTAGAAAACACCAGATGGCTTCCACATACGCAAATGTTGGGCCAGTTCTCGTGACCTGCCTCAGGAGAGGCTGGAGCGCTGGAGAGCGGAGGAGGAGGGAGGGACAGCCAGGAACCAGGCAGGGACCCAGCTCCCACCTCCCGCCCCCCAGTGACTCACGTGGGTCGGTCTCGGGCTGAGGGCCGCCTGGGGCGGGAAGCTGGGGCTCTGCTGCCGCAGGTCTGGGGTGCAGCTCCCCTGGGGCGGCCTCTCTGAGCGTCCTGCTCTTGCCCAAAGCCAAGGATCCCTAGCTCCAGTGTTTTCCAGTCCTCGAGGAGGAGTCCCGGGCTTCTTTCCTCCTGGAGGTGGAGAGAGGAGGGAACGTCTCTGCTTGCTCTTTCTTGCTCTGCGAAGAGCCTGGCTCACGGAAGGGATGAACCAAAAACAAGGCCCATGGTTGGTGTTCAGGTACAGGTATCTTATGCCTGACATTGAGCTCTGTGTCTTACAAATACAGTGTTAAACCCCAGCACGGCCCGGAAGTGGAATATACTGTTATCCCCATTGTACAGATGGAGAAACCGAGGGACGGAGCAGTCAGTAGCCTGCCAGCCTTTCACACTAGGCAGTGGCTGACCGGGGGTCCGAGCCCGTGCTATTGCTGTCCCGGGCCGGATACCTTCGCCGTACTGTGGCAACTAGGGGTGCTGCCCCTCACCCTCGATTTAGGCTCCTGCGGAGACCACCGTTGTCAGGACAACCGGGACCCAATAGGAGCAGGCGGGAGACAGAAGGCCCCGCCCCTCGCCCTCACTCCCGCTCCCCCCCCCCACTCAAGCTAGCAGATATAAGAGCCGGAGTCGTGCGGAAGCTGGAGCTGAAGAGCGCGAAGCCCGCAGAAGGGCAGACTCGAGACTCCATCGGACCGGAGACGGGAGTGGGCGGGAGCGGAAAGGAGCCGAACCGAGCCAGAATGTGCGGTGAGTGCGGCTGCCGCGGCCGCTGCCGAGAGCCTGCGGGACCTGGCTGTCCCCGGCGTGGGAGCTTTCACGGGCCAGGCCTGCCGCCCCGCCCCCGTGGAGGCACAGGATGCCCAGCCTCAGGCTCCGCTTTACCCGCACCCGTGTCCGGCAAGGGCAATTTTCCCCAGGCCGCCCGAGTCGTCCACAAATGCTCCACGCGCAGCCTCACGGACGCAGGGCGCACAATGCGCGCCTCTGCCCACCGGCGCCCTCCTGGTGTCAGCCGCGAACGTTGTCCCTGGAAGAGTGGGTTTTGCGTGGACGCTTCTTTACTGAGGGGCTTGGGCGAGGCGCAGGAGGGCAGTAAGTGCCGGGAGCGAGGGCGGGGGGCGCGTACCGACCGCCTGGGCGGCCAGAGCTGTCCTCTCTCCGGGCCCTCGCGCACGTCTGCGATCCCTCACGCTCCAGGCTGGGCCGCCTCTGCCGACTGCCCAGGAGCCAGGAACTTCTGCTGGGACAAAAGGTCACTGTGCTTTTTCCTCCTTGAGTAGGATTCAGTTACCCATTCCAGCCCCCTGTGGCTAGAGAACTGGGTGGAACTTCTGAAGCCATGAAAGGCGCTCTCTGACTTCGGGAAGGCTGCAGGGTGGGGCGTGCCAGCTGCCAGCCCCGCCAAGGTCTGAACCGGCCTTGTGTTGCAGGCCAAAGGATTACTGACTGAGAAGGAGTGGGCAGCGGGCTTTGAGAAGTTGTCTTTTTATGGTTGTTTTCTTTTGTAATGAATTCATTTATGTTTCTGAAAATTGAATGAATTTTATAAGAAAGTGATGTGACTCTGCTCTTGATACAAGGATACAGCAGTGTTCCCAGAAAAATCCATGTAACATGTAGGGTTCTTTACATGTAAGGAAGCTGAGGCCCAGAGGGATCTTTGCACACCTGTGCTTGAGCAGGCATTGTTCTAGGTCCCAGCCTGTCACTGCCATTCAAAATGGCCTTTAGATCAGATCTCCTGGGGCCCAGGAGATAGCTCAGCATGCAGTGCCAGCCTGGCAAGTGCAACGTCCTGAGCTTGATTCTTAGTACAAAAAAAAAAAAAAAAAAAAAAACAGAGACCAGATCTCCTGGCATCCTGCAGGTCCTGTAGGAGCTGAGACCAAAGGCCTTGCTTGCTTTCTTACCCGTTAGTTAACAGCCAGGCTCAGGTTATGTTTTTGCTGCTCCTTCCTAGAAACCCAGGACCGAACAGTACTGAGCAGATGCACCCCAAAAACTTCAGTGGGGATTTAGCTGGAAGGACCCTTAGGTGCTCCTGTGTAGATTTGATGATTGAGTCGCTGGACTTCTGTTGACGTTTTACCAGTGGAGAGTTTACTACTCCCTGCTCCCCTCCCTCCTTCCCAGTCATTTGTGAATAACTGCCTGTGGACTAGCCATTTTCCAGGCCCTGTGCTTCATAGCTCACGTGGGTGTGTTCTTCTTCATGAAGGCGCAGGTGAACCAGGGACTGGAGACCAGTCAGGGACCAAGTAGCACCACAGGTAAATCTGCCACCAAAGTGAAACCACAGTAGCCTGGTACTCTGGACCACCGTGCAGATAGGCATTTTTTGTTTGTTTGTTTGATAGCATAGTTTAAACATTTTTTAATTAATTGTCCCAAACAAAATTAGTTACAAAACTCCAAATTGGCAGAATTCATGTCAGCAGGCTTTTTGCTTTTCTTGAAAAAAAAAATCTGAAGATCACCCTGAAATCCTGAGTCAGTACTTTACAATAGCACATGCCCCTGTCCCCATCCAGAGAGAAACAGGCACACCCATGCCAGGCTAGAGGCACAGCACGGTTCAGTGTCTGCCCCATGCTCCCATCACTTCCCCCCTTTTGTCAGGTCTCCTTGTGCCTCTGTCCTAGAAGGACACTGTTCTGGCAGTTTGATGTTAATGTTCTCAGATTATCCAGGGTAATCTCAGTTTAAGAGCCTTAATGTACTCTCATGTAGAAAGATCATTTCCCGCAAACGACAGCCTTTACAGATTCTGGGGGTTAGAGCCAGGTATCTTTGAGGGCTGTTATTCATTATCCTGAAGTTGGATTGCCGCCTTAGAGATCCTTCTTCTCAGATAGCCTGGTGTTGCACATCTGGTGCACTCTTGGCCTTGAGCATCTCAGGCAAAGGTCCACCAACATCCGTTCCCATGCATAGACCAGGTCACCGCACTCTCAGGCTGAACCCACTTGTCTGAAGATGAGTGCAGGCATCAGCTGACAGCTCCTCTGTCTTGGTCACTCTCCTGTTGCTGGGACCAAAACCCAACACCTACAGCTTAGAGGAGAGACCATGGTCAGCAGGCACCAAGGCAGAAACAGCAGAGCAGAAGAGCACAGAAGAGGAAAATTTGCTGTCCTGTGGCAGCCAGGAAACAGGAAGAGGGGCAACAGGAGAGAGATGCCCTCTCCCAGGCACATCCCGGTGACCACCTCTTCCCACCAGGCTCCATCTTCTAACAGCACACCCACAAAACTCATCAGGGGGCTAACCCACCCATGAATATAGCACCCCAATGATATAGTCACCTTCTCAAAGACCCCTCTGAACACATGAGGCCTGGGGGGACATTCTAGACATAAACCACAACACCCTGGGATCACTGGTGTGATACTACCAGCCCAGGGGGACATTCTAGACATAAACCACAACACCCTGGGGTCATTGGTGTGGTCCTACCAGCCCAGTGGGTTCAAACAGACTTTACAATTTCCTTAACAGTCAGCTGCTGCATCATAGGATTGTGCCCTCCTTGTACGTACGCATTCTCTTGGTTCATCACTTCTTTGCAAGAAGCAAAGCTTTTCTCTCAGAACCAGAAGAGGCCAGAGACACATACCCAGACTGTTCACATGTGTAGCATTCTTTGAGTGAGTCCATCGAGGACTGAATGTGGCATTTCCTCTTTCTCAGCTGGAATAGAGATTCTACACTGTGATAACGTGGGAAAGGGCAATCCAAGGAGATTAAATGACTTGTGCGAAGGTTTACCTTTCTCCATATGTCTTCTACCTCTGACATCTCATTATGACATCCTCTCTTCCTTGCAGGGAAGTGATGTCTCTTGTGAGAATAAGAGTTGAAGGCACTGAGTGAGGGACCTGGGTAGCTAGGGTAGGACCTTAACAGTAGCTAGAGTTCTCCAAAGGTGCAGAACCAGAGAACATGTGTGTAATTACCCAAGGGGATTTACTAGGCAGGCTTGCAGGCTCCAAGTGGAGAGCATTCACATGGCTGCCTTTGATCAGAGGCAGGAGAGTCTATGGTGGCCATCCACACACCGCAAGACCAAAGACCCAGGAGCTGCTCAGCCCAAGGCCATGAGAGCTGCAGAACTAGAGGGGTAGGTTGCAACACCGGTTCCAGGTCAAGGGCCTGGAAGCTCCCTGGAGAGTCCCCAGCGTGAGCCTGCCTTACAGCCCCAAGAAACTGGATCCCATGTGCAAAGGCTGTGGCAGTGCATCCTTCTTTCCCCTTTTCTCCCATCCAGGCTACTAGCCTGTTTGTTGGCGCCACCCACATTCTGGGTGGATCTTCCCCACCCTGTTTGCTGGCCTATGTGTCAATCATCCGTAAACACACACGGGACTGTGCTCCTAGTCTGCTAGGCATTTCTTACTCAGTTCAAGGTGGCATATGGGTAATGGTTGCAGGGTGCTTGGCTAGGTGTCTTGCCAAACCTCCCTTGCCTTTCCTACCAGAAGTAGGCAGCAGACTTCTCTCCAGTGATGTTCTGGCATGCGTGGAGTAATGGATGCGCCTGTTTGTTCTTTCGCCGTGCTAACTTCAGGGCACCCTCGTGAGGCCCTGAGTGTGGAGTTTGAGAAGAGCGTATATAGCTGGTTCTTGGCAGCCGTGGCTGGCAGCTCCAGCACAAGGCTGCCCAGCGTAGGAGTGGGGTTGGTCCTCGGTGGAGGGATCGCCAGTCTCAGTCTGTGTTGGCCTGGGGCTCCCAGCGCTGTTTCTCCCCCTCCGCTCTCGCTTCCTCTTCCTCCCAGTAACTACATGCTTCCTCCACCGGTCAGCTTTCTCTGTCAGGGGGTTTCCACATTCATAGAAACCAGTGGAAACTTTATTGTATGATGTTACCTAGTAAGTGGTGATTTTAAATGAAGGAATTATTTTTTATTTAGCAAAAATAGCTTATAAGAGAAAATAACTTGAGGTTACACACAAGTTGGAAAAAAACTCTAAAGATGAATTTACAAACACAGTTAAATTATTGAATCAAATTAACTTTAAAAGGAAAATTTTTACTGAAAGAAAGTTTTGGCTTCTTTTATAGACAAATTTTGGCAGTTTAGCAAAACTTTCTTTTTTTCTAAAAGAATTTCTTTTAATAAAAATGAAAAGTATGTGATGTATCCTGCTTCATTTTTGTGAAACCTTAAAGTAGCATGGACATCAGGAACTTTTCTTTTAAACATAGAAATGCCTCATCTGTGTTTGCTGCGAAAAGCAGTCTGCTGTTATCTGGTGGATTTATCTGCAGTATCTTTAACCCAGGCTTCTCCAGGAGGCCTGGGGCAGGCTAAGTGGTGGTGGTGGTGGTGGGGGAGGGCAGGCCCCTGCTCTGAGCTACGGAGAGCCCTTCCTGGTTCTCCTCTCAGTGCGGGAATTTTATATTTGTAATCCCATGGATAAGTTACTGGAATCCCGTCAAGTTAATTCCAACCTACCACTTCCAGTGAGCCCACCTCGAGAATAGAATAAAGACACTAGAGCATGTTTATTGTTACGGGGAGCCAGGGGCTAACTCCAGCCATGGTGATGGCTATCTGGGACAAAGGTCTCGACCCAGGGCTGAACCCGGGTTTTATTCAGTCTGAAGGAGGAGTGGCTGCAGGATGGGTGACTGAGAATGGCAGGAAGTAGGTGAGTGCTGTGAGCTGAGCTAGGTAGGAGGCCTGCATTTACCTCTGCAGTATGCAGAGAGAAGGATATGCAGAAAGAGTCACCTCCATTACACAACTGAGATGGTATCTAATATTTTGGGGTCAGTGTTTCAGCTCTCAGGTGTGATCTTTCAAGCCCCAGGAAGTCATAGAGCCTGGATTCCAGGTGACAGTGTGGAGCACTGACTGTCCCATCTCAACCCAGCTCATATTAAAGAACAGCAGGTGTGGGTTATCAGGGAAACACGCGTTCTGTCTTCAGAGACTCCCACCAGCACCCAGCTAGACCCCTATGTGTCGCTTAAAACCAACTGAAGGGATAAGGAAAATTTCTAGCCAGCTCTACCTATCAACACAAGGAAACAGGGTCAGGCTCAGCCAAAATGGCACAGCTGCTCGTCTTTCAAGGAGAGTTCCCCAGGTGGTTCTCCACATGAGCCGTGGCCACTTGGATCTCCTGGCCCCTGCCTTCAGGCCTCTCTGCCTTCCTGGGAGTGGCCAACTTGTGGGCCACATGCTTCATAGCACTGCCATCTTACTCTGGTTTCTTCTAGGAGCCACTAGGAATTGTCACTCTCACTGCATCTGTCAAGCGACTTTTCTCGGTCTTTGAGAGCAAGGAGGAATGCAGAAGAGACCGTTGCTTCTGCAGCCCTTGACTCAGTGGCCTCCCGATTCTTGGGGATCACCCAGGAGAGCAGACCTGCCCCACCTCACACACACACACACACACACACACACACACACACACACACGTTTTATGAGAGTCTCTTTGGGCAGAAATACAGTTTGGCCCTGATTTCTTATTTGGATCCAGTGTGGACTCAGTAGTATCTATGCTACATTAGGCTTACATACTAAACTATTAGCCCTTTCTGTCCTGAGAAGCAGTGGATTTTGTGGAAAGAGAGCCCTCAGGTGGGAGGATCCCAACCTAGGTGGGAAGGACATCAAAGGCATACACCCTCCCTCATAGCAATGGCCGCTTTCTCACTGAGAAGCCAGTGTGAGGGAGAAAGTGTGATGCCGAGTCCAGCCTGCCTACTGTGAGCTCTGCCTTCCCCATCATCCAGACCCCCAACTGTCCCTCTCTTCTCCATCCCTGGCCCTCCAGGCATTATAGAGAAGATTACAGGAGTTCAGTTCTCTGGATTCTACTTCATTACCAGGCACCAGGGAGGTCACCCCCTGAGTTGGTCATTTCATCCTCTATCTCTTAGGAGGTGATCCCTGAGTTTCAGGGCCTCCTGCCTTGTGACCTTTCCTGTGGCCTTTGATCTTGAGTTCCTGAATGATTTCTCAGGCCCTGGGCAGAGATTGCTAGAAGCCTCAGACCTCCCAGGTGAGATGAGGTCAGGGGCCACAGTCACCTCTCTAGGGCTCCTCAAGAGTCCCTCTGGGTTTGTCTCAGTTTCTGTAACATTTCCTCATTCCTTTCACCTGTTAGTTTTATGACTGGAGCCCTAAAATGCTGTCTGAATCTCTCTGTGCTAGAATGAGAAGGAAGGGTTGATACCAGCCTGAGGAGGGCACTGTGGCCCAGCTGTGGAGGGTATGTGCCGAGCTGGTTGTCCAACCATCTCTCCAAGTCACTTGGCTCTCTTGTGCAGAGTGTTGTGTGGCCCAGGCTCTCTGCAGACATTGCAGGGTGCCCCTTTTCTTTAAAAGGTTTCATGGATTCTGCATCTCAGACTCCCCGCTTATGTCCTCCATGTTCATGCTCCCTTTCCTGTCCTGCTGTCAAAACTTCTGGGGCTTTCTAGGAGCTCTAAGGCCTCCATGTCTACCCTGCCAAGTCCCCAGCCTCTGCCACCCCCTGCCCTATTCCTGCTACCACTCCTCCATCCCTTGTCATTGCACTCCATGAATAAGACTGCTGCCAATACCCTGGCCCTAGAGCCTGCCCACTGTGGGTTGCACAGGATTCCTAAGTGTGAAAAGAAGTATTACAAAAGCATAGCACCCTGTGCGGACTTCCTTCCTGACTTCACTGTGAGAATTAGAAGCAGGACTGTTCTATAAGGTAGTCCAGTGTCAGTAATGCCCCGTCATCTTTGCTTCTCACAAATCTGAACCAGCTGTGGGTAGAGCCCATAAACGGTAAGAAGTAAAGGTAGAGAGTGGTGGAAATTACGAAAAAGAGGATGGGAAAAAGGAAAAGGGAGTTCAGAAGAAAAAGATTATTTTCACTGGGAGGGTCAGTTGAGGTTTGAGCCTCAAGGGTAATTGCACTTGGCTCTGGGCACCCCCAGGAGTGGATTGGAGGTCAGGCACTGCAGAAGGACGTGGAAAGTCGGGGTGGGTCAGACTGAATGTAAGAAAGGGTTGACACCAGCCTGAGGAGGGCAACTGTGGCCCAGGGTTTAGAGAAGAGGAAGAAGGAATGTAGTTGGAGCCTGCATTGCTGTGGTCATTTGGGACCTGGTGGGGAGGGCTAGACAGGAAAGGAAAGGTGGAATCAGAAACAGCAGTGTCCTGGGGTGGGATGTCCTAAGGGGTCTTCGGGGGAGGGCAGAGGGGTAGGAACCTGTGCAGTAGTATGGGGCCTAGAACTGACTGAGGATGCCCTCAGCTCTGTCTGTCCATCGCTGAGCAGACATCTGCCTCATGCTGGGGCCTCTCGCTGAAGCGATTGCTCATACCTTGGGGTGAGAGTCTATGCTGAGTGCATGAGTGAGCCCAGTTTGCAGTCAGGGGGAGCTGGCTATGAACTACTCAAGAGTTTGACTCTAGAACCTCGGGTCCTCTGTCCATTCACGGAAGTGGAAATCTCAGCTTAGGGCATTGTGGGGGTTAGATATGCCAAGGCTGGCACATGGAAGTCTTGGCAGATGCTGGTGATGGGCTTTGTGCTGTGGCCTAGCCAGCAGAGTGGCCTAGCTAGCAGCCTTTGTCACTAGCCCTAGGTCATTTATGTAGAAGGCTGTCCTCATCTCAGTGGAATCAGCACAGGGCATGGAAGATGGGTGGGGGAGTAGTGTAGGCGACATGGACCTCTGCACTTGAGTGTCCAGGAGCTGATCCAGAATGTCAATGGTGCCACGTTGCCTTTGTGAGGGGCACTGACGCCCAGGAGTACCTGGCTCTCCAGCCTCTTTATTCCCTACAAGTTCAAGCAACAAGAGCAGCCACGGATTCCTGGAAACGTCTGCTTGTGCGTGGCTGAGTGTGGCAGCACCTCAGGCCCAGCTTTATTCAGGCCACTGGGCTTTGATTCCTCATCCACACATTTGCTCACATTCTTTCTTTCAACAAGGCCCTCAAGAGGGCGCTCTTTATGGGGTAGATTAAATCCTGCTCAAGACACAGCCTCCTCACAACTCCTAGACATGCTTAACACCTGTTCCCCAAGGCAAAGTCCAAGAGCAAACAACAGCCAAGTGCACTCTTCCCTTCAGCCGCACGTACTGGTCATTTCTCAGAGGATGGCCTGCTACCATGCGCACACATTGTATTCCTGCCCCAGCACTCCAGGAGTGGGAAATGCCCCGCTGCATTTATCTGAACGGCCCATTGCCGCATGACAGGTGTCGTTCTGTGTGCTTAAGAAGACACAGTGCTCTGAATTCTCACAACCACCACTGAGTAGATCTTGCCATCATCCGCTTCACCAATAAAAACATTTATACAGGCATCCAGTGACCTGCTGGGGCCATGCAGAAAGCAGAGGACAGGGATGAGGTTAAAAGTGAGGTTTGGCCCTAGCCCCAGACCTCAGCTGCCACACTGTACATCTTGCTGTCACATGCCAGGAGTGGCACTGCGAGAAAGACTTCGGTCTTTTTAGGGTCAGGTGGGGAAGTGTGCTCCAGGGTCCTTTCTGCCCTTCAGAGCTGGGTGTCCTGGAGCCTCAGTGCAGAGGGCAGGGCTCGGAGGGAGGAAGCGAGCCACTGTGCCACACAGGGCAGGCCATGTCTGAGGCTTAGCGTGGCCCTGGGAAGCAGACCCTGCAGAAGTTGGCCAGTCTCAGTGGCGACACCATCACTGTTCCTGCCCCTCTAAGCCCCATCCCACTGCACTGGCTGTCCTCACAGAAAATCAGATGAGCCAAGGCTGAGCTGCGTTTGCCACTGTCCACACAATTCATCCTTGTCAACCCTAATGTCTCGGCTAGAATGCCCCCCTTCTAATAAATTAAATCATTTCTAAATCTTTTCTAATTATCTAGATAACACTTAGGTATTCTGATTCACATAGTAGGACATTGTGAAATATCCTCACCATACAAATGCAAATACAATAGAAAAGCAAGTCTCTGTCCCACACCTAGAGGCCATGTCTGAGGGGGCCACTGCTCCCTGAGTTTTGGGTGCCCTTTGAGAAATACAGTTGTCCCCTAATTTTGTCCCAGGACCCCCACGGATACCAAAATCCATGGATGCCCAGGGTTGCTATGTGTAGTATTTGCATAGCATCCACACATGTCCTGTGATCTGCTTCCAGTCATTGGCAGGCTCTTTATCATATCATATAAATGACATGTAAATCATTTTTGTGCTATATTGTTTAGGGAATAGTGACAAGGTAAAAAGTCTGTACATGTTCAGGACAAGATGCAGACTTTTTCCCAAATATTTTTGATCCATAGATTTAAGCAACACTGGGTTGAAAACATCTGGGAAATTATTACAGCAAGTTCCAAAAAACAAAACTTGAATTTTAATGAAGCAGTGTGTAGGCATCGTATTAAGCATTGTGTACAGGAAATGTCTATCAGAAATGGCTGGACGTGGTTGGTGGAGCACTTCCCTAGTGTGCATAAGACCTTG